>JAFFST010019152.1:5488-21607 GCA_022414735.1 Noturus placidus | reverse complement strand
GTTGATTCTTCACAAAAAATGACAGTTTTATATCTTTATGTTTGAGGCCTGAAATGTGGCAAAAGGTCGAACAGTTCAAGGGGGCCGAATACTTTTGCAAGGCACTGTAACCTAAGAAAACCTTATGATAAACTTTATATCCACTTGCAAACCTTGCATCATTGAGGTTTCTATATCACCCTACCTGTCTGTTTGTTTTCTAATATGTTCACAACATATTGATTTATGACATTTTTTAAAAATCTAGCTACTAGCTAGTACAGACATGAAGAGCAGGGCATGTGCACTAATGTTCAGCTTGCAGATTGTTCACCATTCAGATTGCAATAGCTAGAATGAATATGATTTAATTGCTAGTTGACGTGAATTCTTCTATATTAGACATGTCAAATACTTCAGTGAAGTTGCAGTCCCAAATCTCGTTTTAGATTGAAGCCTTGGCAACCATTTTGCTCTTTACAACTTTTAGTCTTTCATTGTAGTCTGTTGCACATTTTAAAGGTGTACAGAACATTTTTATGACAGTGTCAGATATAGAAGCGCTAATTAATGCAATGACTGCTCATTTCTCAGCTCTCCCAATATGTCTAATTTAGGGAAACAAAGCATTTATGTGAATTTGTCACACTCTTCTCACATTGTGACTGAGATCTAACTGGATTTGATGGAGGATGCTGTAGGTTCCACCTACTGTGAAATTTTTGCATATTGTTATATTATTTTCTTATTCTTCTTCTCTATTAAAGCTCAATATTGTCTGTTGTAGATCATGCAGTGACTGTTTTTTCAATCTAATTTCTACAGGGATGCAGGGGTTTCTGAAGATGTAACATCCTTGAGCTTCTCCAATAAGAAAGGGGGGGGGGGTAGACGAGTAATTGGACTATCAGGAGGCCATTAACCTCACAGTTGTGATATTTCCGTTCCTGAATCATCGATTTCTATTGAGCCATGTCCTATTAGTTAATTGGCTTAGAAAGTGAGTCAGGCCTCAGGATGTAGGCGTTTGTAATTCGTGAGCTGTTTAGGCTGTGGTGTTTGGGTATAAATATGCCAGCCGGGCATGTATGCGTATGAGGCGAGAAGAAGAAGGAAAATGTTGGCTATCTGAAAGTTATTGCAAACCCTATGTCATAAGTTACTTTGTGATTTGTTGGAAAGTTTCATCAAGAAGGTACCCAGGTGATTCCCACTATCCCTAGTAGAAGGGGCTATTGAGAACAAGGGGCCGTTAGTACATTTTGACTTTTGCAGCCCAAAATTTAATGTACTGTTGCCACACTTAAGCTTTTCATTTGACTTGCATGTAGTTTTTGCAGAAACCTCTATGTATTAAAAATCTACTGATAATCATGTATAGTACTTACTGCACTATAAAATGGTGATAAGAAAATATGTAAAAAGGAAAAAAAGGCCATAAAGTCATGATTTGTGTTTTATTTCTTGCCTTTTAAAACAATATCCCTTAACAACAAAAAGGTACATCATTTAGCCTTACTACTAAAAAAAAAATAAAACCCAACACATTCAGAACAAGCTTCAGCCCCGCCAAAGCATCAGTGCAAAAGGCCTCAACACTGTTTAAAATCACAGTACAATACACACTTTTTGTACTGCGTATCACTTGCTAAGCCCTTTTACCATCCCAGTTAGCAAGCTGGATTTTCTGCAATATAGTATAAAGACAGCGGCCAAATGTTCAATGCAACATCATTATATTAAAGAACACATAAATAGCATAGGTGTAAAAATTACCTAAAATAAAACATATCAAGCAAGAATCCTAGTGTCAGACATAAAACTCGTGCCAGGAGCATTCTGTGGTGACTGTGCATTTTTTGGCAGGCCCAAATTTCTTGGCACGTTTCGAATGTTTCATGTTGTTTGAGAATAAATTGAGATTCTATAAGAGAGAGATGTGGGTTCACACGTGATTGTCCATAGGAAAAAACAAACAAACCTCTCACTGAAATGTTGGAAATATTGCAAAAAGACAATACATCATAAATTCCTTTCGAGGGATACAAATGTATAGAAATCTTTGTTGTACCAAGAGTAAACTGTAGCTATAAAGTGTGCACATCTAAAACAGTAACGCGTCAACAGTCATACTAAAACTTAAAAATGTCTCCATCCACTTTATCCTGTGCATATACTTAATTGCAACGAATACTTTGTCTTTTTAACCACAGTTGTGTGCACTGAACAGTACTCATACAGTGTGTGATACATGTTTACAACCTACCTTAACCTTAAACATCATCTTCTGACTTCACAGTTTTCTGAAAGTGCTCTTGTGAGTTTCAGGGAAGCTTTTATATACAGCTACAATGAATCCTTAACAAGTTCATTTCAACTACGTGTTCACTCTGTACACCGCTTAATGTTCACTTTCAAATCTTTCTTTAACCTACCACGAAAGACTTATGATTGTCTAGTAAAGTCAGGGATATATTTTAAAGAAAAGTGAGGTATGAGTAATAAAGCCTTTCTAAATGCAGATAAGGGAATCCTGAAATAATCTGTAAATAATGTAACACAATCAACAGAATATCAAGGTTAAAATTTCCCAATCATAGTACATGAAATCAACACATGAGCAATGAAAACTGGGCTCTAAAGCACTGACCGAGCAGGCTAATCTTGCACTGACATAATAATAATAATAATAATAATAATAATAATAATAATAATAATTGCTTATTCAGTAGAGTATACAGTACCATAATAGGACTTGATTGAGGTGAAAACACTGGTCTTTTCATTACATCACCTGACTTTGAAATCTAGCTAATTGGAGCAGTATTAAGGCACTCAAGATTCTGGGATCACACCATTAAAGACTTGCAATGAGTGACAGCACCTAATAATCTGGTCACAGAGAAGAAAGCACCTTTAGACTGCTGGGTTGGTTGTGAGAGTAAAAATGTATCAAATGGTTTTTATCGAACTTGCTGGTGCTAAGATCAGCCCATCACTCTAAAGGATTATGTTAAATTCTGCTTTATCCAAAAATTTTGATTTTAAACTAGACTAAAGAAGGGACAACAAGTAAGAGGTAAAACAAATAAGCAGTACTGTCTGCAAAACAAGCATAGCATCCATCATCCACATTAAGCTTTCTTTAAATATAGTAGGAATTTATTCCTTCCTTTTTGCCTCAAAGTAATGGAGTGGAAAAAAGAGAGTTGAATATGAAAAAGGTCATGGATAAAAGGTCATAGTCTTCAAGGTAACAAACTGTTTACAAAATCTTTTTTTTTTTCCTCCAAGAAAGTAATTTTTTTCCACCTGCTCTCAAAAGGGCAACAAAATATGAAGTTGACTTCCGGTCCTTAATTTGACACTTTTCCTCTGGATCGTATTTAATGTTTGTGAAAGGTAATGTTTATCTTAAAATAGAAATGATGACAAATCCAATAAAATGGCTTTAAGAATGGGGTAAGTGCTGTTTGATGATTTCTTTGGACTGAGGTGGTATCCTGTCCGGAAAGCGCACCTGGAATTCCACTATCATGTCTCCACGCTGGGATGGATTCTTAGGTAAAGGCAAACCCTCGCCCCGCAGTCTTTTTATGATTCCTGGTTTAATGATGTCGTTGCAGGGCAGCGTAATAACCTTGTTGTCAAGGGTAGGAATGTTCACCGTGCAACCACACAGGGCCTGGCAATGGAAAATGAAAAGGGAATCGTGTTAGACAAAATATGTTAGAACGTTAGCAAAAAAAATATCCAAATAATAATCCACCCTCAACCGTCCTTAGGGACAAATTCATACATTTAAAATCCTGAATTGATATATTTCCATAAAGCTGCTTTGGGACAATGTCCATTGTTAAAAATAAAACTGAATTGAATTAAACTTTTTAACATTTTAACACCACCATAAATGAATTCTTACTTACATTTAAAAAATATTGTAGATGGTAAATGGAATGCACTTATATATATACATATATATATATATATATATATACAGTATATATATATATATATACACACACACAAACACCACCACCACCACCATGCTGTTGAATTCTGTATTGTGATAGGTTAGAAGGTGTTGATTCATTTTCTATAACAGCTCTTACAACAGTGCTGCAATTCAAATCCAAGGTTTATATTAATGCTCCCGTTCTCACCAACTTCATACCAACTTATGATCTAACTCTACACGATCTAAGGCATATAATAAAACAGATCAAAAAACGTTATTTAACAGAGAAAAACATAACCATTGTATTGTATTAGGGCGGCTGTGGCTCAGTCGGTAGAGCGGGTTGTCCACTAATCCACTAATCGTAGGGTTGGTGGTTCGAATCCCGGCCCGGGTGATCCCATGCCGAAGTGTCCTTGGGCAAGACACTGAACCCTAAGTTGCCCCCAATGGCAAGCTAGCACCTTGCATGGCAGCTCTGCTACCATTGGTGTGTGAATGTGCTCTCATTAGTAAGTCACTTGTAAATGTAAAAATGATATTTCTGTAAAGCTGCTTTGAGACAATGTATTATTGTAAAAAAGTGCTATACAAATTGATAAATTATTATTATTATTATTATTGGTGACACTTTCAGGGAGCAGACGTTTGTTAGTGTTTATGGAAGGAGTCAGCAGTGTCAGTATTTTGTAACGGTCAGAAAGTTTTCTGCTACAGTAGAGTTTTCAGAATGGGGCACTTTGCTTTGGCACCACCAATCATCATACTGTAAGAAAATCCACACAGAATGGCATGAAGTATCGAGGCTGCGGCTGATTTCTTTCTATTGCAGACTGTATACTCATGCAGCCAGTCATGTCACATGATTACACGAGTGATAAGTCACCCAGATTTGATCTCCATTTGAAATGATATTGTTCCAGCCTGCTTTGCTGACATATTCGAAACATGTTATCAGTATTGATTAAGGATGAGGTGGATTACTTACTTTTATTTCCTCCAAAATGCCTTTGGAGGAGAACCTAATAGTAATAGCCTAATCAAGGTACAAATGCCACAAAAGGACGATAGACAAGAGAACCGTAAATTTTGTGTTTTTTGGTTTGAATTAAATGGTTAGAACTTTTAGGTTTACTATGTTTGGTATTTTGAGGAATAATAGCATGGCCCCGGTAGGGCTTTATGGAGATGAAACACTAAATAAGAAATCATTCCTGTATGCATTTAAGTGTGTGTAATACTGTAGTTTGTCCCACATAGTGCCATCACTGAGACCTTGTGATATAATGCATTGCTTACCCCCTTAATAGTTTAATTCTCAAGCTACTGATAGATTTTAGTCTCCCTTATAATATCACGACCAGCTGTCACTGGTAATGAACACATGTTCAATTGATGTCTGGAACTGATTTATGAACAACTTCATTTGCTTTGTAGATTATCCCTTCTATGTCCTCGTCTGCCCTCAACCATTTATATCCTCAGAATTTGTCCCCAAGTCTGTGAAAACAGGGTCATAAAAAGCATGTTCTGTGTATCTGAAATACCAGAAATCTGAGACTATGCTTTATGATGACTTGTTTGTAAAGAATGTATTGTATTAATCTTTGAAACATTCAAAGTTTGTGCAAATGTAAAGTAGTAACAGTCTGGTATCTCAGTGAGTGAACTGGATGCTCCAGAAGAGGGAGGGTGGGGGGGATGGGGTGTCTCAGTGGTGTAAGGTTAATTTTAGCTGCTGTTCTCATCTTGCAGCCCTAATGGAGCAACTGAAGAATCAGTTAAGGTTGTAAATACTTGGCAAGTTTGTCAGAGAGGTCAAATCGTTCCATGACTACAAAGAATCTTCTAGATTTGGGCACCAGCCATTTCCACTAATTGTTGGTAAGCGTATACAAAATGGCTTGTTCTTAGATTTTCAGCTACAGTTTAATTCCAAGACCCAGCACATATGATCAAACCTCAAACCTCTCCATTACCTTTCTAATGCAGGTTCTTAAGGGTACATTTGGAAACCTACATTTTTAGGAATGGACACAACCCAAAAGAACTACAGAGCAGCTGCCCCAAGTGATGAAGAGATTTGTTAGCAATGACATCAGCTTTTTCCTTCAGGGCAGCAGCAAAGGGGAATTCATCTGAAACAGGCCACAAACATTTGGCCTTCCCAGCATGCCTTGCATTTTCCTGACTGGCCTAATGTGGAACAATGTAAGAGGAGTTACGTTTTGACATAAAGGGCCAAACAGCAACTATGGGATGGCTCCCTAAAACGAATCAATATAAATGCTGTTTAATTAAAACTAAGCCATTTTTAATACGTTAGCAGTCTTTAAGCGTGTTCAGTAAGATCACGTTTAGCCTAAACTTATCCTGGTGATACATGGTCATTCGTGCCAGGTTACCAAGGAGGCTCTGAAGTTTACTCAAAACAGAGCTCTAGAGTACACTCCATACGCTCCTTAAATGTAGGCGGAATTTCTGGAAAGATTTTAACCCCTAAAACAACACAATCTGTTGATGGGTTACTCGCCTAACTCCAAACCCGTCGTATTAGTTTCACTCTATTTACTGAATCATTCACAGTAGCTACTGAATGATATGCTGAATAATTAGCTGGGACTCTGAGGGGTAAACTCATCTCTTTATCTTTATCTGCAAACGTGATTAACATAAACAGGCTGACAAAGATTTATGGGCATGTTGGCACGCCTATGAGACACAATGAGACAGATGGCAGACCAAATGATTGCCTCTGTGATATTAGAGCTATGTTAAAGACTCATCAAGTTTCAATGTGGGCTTCTAATTAGTAGGATGAGGAGCAGCGGCATATATAATGCCATCCTCCGGAAAGATATTAAACGTTGTCCTACATTACAGGATCGACAAAATGAAGACGTTTTATGGCAACCCGGCTAAAGTAATGGACATTTGAACTGTTCAAGACAAGAGAATAAACTATATGCAGTCTGGTCTATTTTGAGAAAAGTAGGCTATGTTCTTATAGGCTTATAGGCCCCGGAGACATTTCCTTGAAATTATCTTGATCTCACTGGCACAAGAAACCTGCTTTCATGAGTGAAGCAGAGACGTAATTGTGTTTCCCTTCCTTGTCTGGTGAAATGATTAAGCTTTCAGACAGCCAGGTGAGGAAACCCACCCACTTCTTTTATCATTACAAGTCATTATATTGATGCTCTGAAACACTCTGTGGTGACTCAAGCCTCCATTAAAACTATTTTGAAATAATTAAGTGAGAGGCTGAAAGTGTTAGTATGAGTTAGACGACCTATTTTTAGTAAGAACGTATTACTCATTTTCTTGTTCTTTTTCACCAATATTTGATTATTATTTAAGAGTTGGTGAAAAGCTTTAGCTAAGACTTAAACAAACTGAAGCTATGTCTACATTGCCCTAAAAATACTAATAGCATCCCTGAGTCACATTACAGGGAATATCAAAGGTTCCTTTCAACGAAGGTGTCAAGCAGAACCTCTTCAGCAAGCTAAGAATATTTAACTATCCATAAACCCTATTTTTGTATCTACCCGATACATTTGCTCTCTACAAATGTCTTACACTGACTGATTTTCTTTCAAAGTAGCCAAAGCTGCAATTAAACCACACTACCAAAAATACCCAATGCACGATTTGCATGACAATTATATCTGCTTGGTTTGCTGGCTAGACCTTTTCAGAGCGAGCACAGTGTGCTGTGGCGCATGACACTGCAACATGACATTTTTCTGGGGCTCACACTTTAGTGGGAAAGGATAAACCAAGTAAGGGTCCTGACCAGGCAGAAAAACTGACTCCATTTAGCAACAGTCTAAAGCAAGGAGCTTTCAAGCCCTCATACATCAAGTTTTATCTGAAGCACCACAGCACAGGACAGGAATAGATTAATACGTGCTCGCTCATGAAATCAAACTATTAAGGAAAAACCTTGCGATGTGTTTGTATGGTCGAGCTTCACTAAATGGTGAATGTTTTTAAAACCCTCTGATAATATTATTTCACAGCCACTGTTCTGTTTGATTAAAACTATATCTAGGTTGTCCTTAGTCTTCTCACTCGACATAAATTTAGTGAGGTTAACAAGGTCAGCAGTTAAACTAGACACAACTGGCATGGTGTGAGCTAATCCTTCTATTTCATCATATATGAGGAGAAAAATGAGGACAGTTGCCTGCAATAAGACCATAGTAAATCTGTCTAATCCATATCTGGGATGCCTCAACAATTCACAGAAGCCGACTGATCAAACAACCAATCTTATTCTATCTAAATGTACAGGAGACTAAAGGAATGATGGAAATGCGTTCTGAATACATGCTTTGGAAGACATTTTAAGGTATAATTAAAACTAACTGAGTAATAATTATGTTCTGCATGCTGTTAGACACCTGGAAAGCAAAGTTTAGGTTCACACTACACTGCAAATCCCATCAAATGAGCTGTGTTATGAAGACACTCAACCTCCTTTAGTTGTAAAAGGTTGGAACAAATATAAGCTGATGCATTTGGTGGATGGAAACATTTCACAGTGTGGATCTCGTAATCCATATTTGATTCAGCCAAATAAATAATTAATCTCACACTCAGAGAGTATGGCAAACATTTGTATGGATTGAATACATTTATCAACATGCAGAACCTTTTCTTGGTTTTTAGACTATTTCAATAGAAAAAAATAGAGCGCATATGGGTTAATACACAGCACCAGGCTGCTAGCAGACAGTTATAGTACGTGTTACTAAGTCTTCTATTGATAATCAGACAAGAGGTGTCATAATCCAATAACATTTTAATGACTATATTCCTGTTTGGTAGAACAAGCACTATACTTAATACTCTACTCTAGACCAACTACTTGAGTACTAACGTCAATTTTATAACTTGCTAGCAGGAGAAGTTAGTACTATCAGTGGTTAAGTAGCCTTTACTGAAAACTTTACTAAACTTGTCCCTGAGCTTAGCCACCTGTCTAAGTTTCTTGAACTAGTTGTTGTTAAGACTTTGCTCATGAAACCACCCTTCTGACCTCTTGAATCTTTCCTCTCCAACACACCTTTTTGTGTACAAAGTACATTGGGAGAAAGTCCCAATGCTATGTTCTTTTTTTATTATTTTATTTTATTTTTTATTTATTTTAAAGTAGGAATAACCAGCATGATGATTTTTATGTTTCTGGAACCAACAGAATCAGTAGTGGCTATACTGTTCAATGATCTACTAGCATACAGCATTTGACACTATCAACTCATATTTTAATAGACAGTCTTGCATGATTTAGTTCTTACTTGGCAGACCATTACAGCTAGAGATTCCTCAGAGCCAGAAAAAGTGTGATACGAGGTACAACAAGGTTCTGTTTAGGTCCCCTAATGTTCTCCTTGACTGGCTTTCACTCCTACACTGATGATGCACAATTACACATATCTGTTTGGCCTGTACTAATGTGATTTGAAATGTGGCTCAGCAAATGTCTTAAAAACATTATTTTCATTACTGTAAAACAAAATCACTTTCTGTTGAATATATGTAAGACCACAAAGGAACTACATCAAAGTCACCTTTGATACATTTGTAAGAAAAAAAAAAGCACACACCTCCTTAAGACTGACTTTGGCACTGTATATGATGTTAGAGCCATCCCTCTTGAAGTGCGGGTGCCCCTTGTCTTTGAGCACAAACACAATATCAGCAGGAATGTTCTCAGGTGTCTCATCGCCCTCCTTAGGAAAGGTGATCTTGGTCCCTTCTTTCCAGCCTCTCTTGATGACAATATTAAGGATCTTGTCTTCTGTCCGTGTTGTTCTTCCATCTGGGTTGAGGCGGCGACGAGTAATGCGCATGCGTTTAGTACATCCATGGAAGATTTCCTCCAGAGATACCCGCAGCTCGTGTACCACAGGAGGATCCTGTACCTTCCTCCTGGTGTTGCTGCTGCTGTGCAAAGATTCATTACGAGGTCTTCGACCTACCCCACGATGGAACCCATTGAGACCATTGAAGCCAAAGTGGCTGAAGGAACTGAATGGGTCATCTTCTCCATCCATGTCAATGTCCATATCATGGTCTCCAGCACCATTGCTGGTGTTCCAATGACGTCCAGAGCCAAAGAAAATATCAAAGGGGTTAGAGCCGCCAAAGAAAGATGCAAATGTGGCATGTGGATCTCCATGGAAGGTGTAGTGATATGTAGTGCCTGGTCCACTAGATGAGCCAGTTCCTCCACTTTTGAGTCCTGAGAAGATATAATAATATGTTTACATGTTTGCAAATAAAAGCAACTCAGTTTCTAGAAATATAAATGTGGTTTTAGATTTGTTTACCACAATATAATTTCTCATTCCTATTCTACTTATTAACTCTTTGCTTACCATCTTTGGGTTCTTAAGAGTAATTCTAACACACCAGGGATATAAAAAAAAAATTGAATGTTCGTCTTCCCCCAAACTAGTACCTCAGATGTCTCCTAAGAACTCTTTAATGTAGGCTCTGTTAGGCAAATCAATACAAAGTTATTCTGACTGACCCTTATGAAGAAATATTTCTATCTTGATGGGAGTGATCTCTACAAGGATGACTCCGTCCCCATCCACAGGGCATGATGGTTTGATTAGTATAAAATTGATGTAAATGATATGCGATGACCTTCATGGTCACAAGACCTCAATTAAGAGATTTCCAATTGACTTTGATTTCTAATTGATCTTCCACAGTGTTCTCCACAATTATCAGTAAAACACCAACTCAGGGGAAATCTTTCAGAAGAATAGTGTTCATTCCTCCAATACCATTCCAGAGACTTGTAGAATGTAGGCTGATGCATTGAAGATGTTCTGGTGGCTTGTCATAGACTGACACCTCAGTGAGGCAGTTTTTGGGTTTGTTTTTGTTTTCTTTAATTTGTCACTAATCTATATCTTATGTATATCATTTATTTGTATATATTATAATATATACATTATTTGTCATACCTTGAAGGGAATGCATAGGCAATGAGCCAGTAATATTTCATTAACAGGGTACTACAGGGTTCAACCTTTGGTCCAATATTATTCACTAAAACAGCAATCCTTTGTGTCCTGCAAAACACCTATACTGGTTCTGAGAACTCACATCAGCCATAATGTGTAAAAGACAAATGGTTTTGTTCTCAAAATAATTTGTAAGCCCTTAGGAAAACTTCAATCTGCACCAGCTTCTAATGGCTTCTCTCTTACTTCTTCATAAACCAAGCTCGGTGCAGAAATATTAATATCTTTCCACATTAAATTTGAGTGTTAGTAATACACCCTATGTTTCTGGATTTCTTAACCCATGAAATGTATGTGCTTATGGGTCTAGCCATTTGACAAGACAAAAAATATACTCCTCACTTGACTTTTTTTCTTAGCACAAATATATTTCTGGCTATATGACATACCTGTGTTCTGTAAAGCTGGGCATATGCACATCTTATAGTTGTAGTTTAGAGGATAATTTTGTAGACAAGCTATTTTAGCGTACCAATTAGCAAATGTCAGTAAACTCTTCAACTAGATTTTATTTGGTTGCAACTGCTCATACTTCTCCAACAAGGAGCCTGCCAAGAGTGTGTGTGTCACTCTCTTTCTATTTTGGATACCGAGAAAAGACAACAAACATTTGGACCAATGAATACAGTTCACAGATATTATCTGTCATAAATAGCCTACCTTACTTCTATTCTTGTTGTTTAGTGAGCATAAAGTTGTTTACACATTGTTGTTGTGCGTGTAGATTTCAAAATGTAACTCAAATCAGCGGAAACGGAAAATAACAACATTGAATTAGCATGGAAGCTCTCTCTGGCCTGAATAGTGTTATAAGTCCTTGAACCTTTAAAAATGACGACATGTTAGTATTAATAATATAGCTTCTGTAAGGTTCACAATATTAATACCTACAAACTTCCATCCTCTGTCACTCTTGAGCCTTTTTTCCTCCACATAGAATATAGGCCACTATAAATATTTCATTCAGTTAGTGAATATACTGTACACATTCTCTTGATATTATATTGGAATAGACTCCTCAGGCTAAATTATTAGTATTTTTCTTAAAAGAAAAGACCAACAAAACATTGAAACATCCATATCTGTTTAGAAATAAATCCAATTAAATTGCATTTTAGGGTGCTGTTTAAGGCTGGCTGCATTTAGCAAAGTGTCTCAGTTAATGTCCCATCAGTTGCAGAGTTGAAGAGTCTCAAATCTAGAGCATGGTTCCTAGAGAACTATGTAATTTGCAGCTTCATACTAAATACTTACTAAAGATTATACTCAAACAAAAATGGTAGTGTCTGCAAATGTCTTACCACTTCCTGTAAGAGTATTTTATTTTAAAACACTTAAAAATAGAATGAGAATGAGTCGTTCTGGAAGGAGGCCTAGTATGTACACAAACAGGGAAAGATACAGAATTGTAGTACACAGGACATACACATATATGCATATACCATATATATCTTGCCTTTATATGCAGGCCTAAAAGGACACTGATTTTGTGTGATACCCAAGTCACAGTAGCAAACGTTCCATCTTAAAATTCTTACAAATTAATAGACGCTACAAAAATGCTTAAAATAATATGTTTAACCATTTTGAAGGATGTATAATATTATTAATGCTGCTTAGACTTAAAAACAAACAAACAAACAAACAACAACAATAACAGGATGCTAAATGTCATTGTTCAAAACCACATAAACTCTTGGACAAATCTTGTGCCACTTACCATCCTCTCCATACTGGTCATAAATAGCCTTCTTCTTTGGGTCACTCAGGACTTCATATGCCTCTGCTATTTCTTTGAATTTTTCTTCTGCGTTCGGATCCTTGTTTTTATCTGGGTGGAACTTGAGGGCCATCCTCCTGTAGGCCTTTTTGATCTCATCCTCACTGGCACCAGACTGAATGCCCAGGGTCTTGTAGTAATCCTTTCCCATGGCTTAGCGTGATAATGTCCTTCAGGAACCAGCCTTTCCTGATGGGAAGCATTGAGAAGGATAGGTTAGCCTTAAACCAAACTAATGCCATACTGAATATAAATGACTGTCAAAAAAAGCAATATATTAAGCATTAAGCATCACAGGATTCCCACCACCACAATTAAATAAGAAATAAATAAGAAAGCATTTTTTATTTTTATTTTAGAAGATCACAACTTGGACATGGTTTGGGTTAAACAGAGCAGTGAATGTAGATTATGAAATTAGTCACGTAAATGATTACAAGTACCTTGAACAACAATTATAGTAATTTTGTATTTGTACTCTGATCAGTGCAGCTTTAAAGTCACAGGTAAAGGTCAAATTTGAGAACTTGTTAGGACAGGTCACCTAAAATCGGAACATAACCTTATAAAATGTTAATCCATGGTGTCAAAATGTGTCTAAGTTAGGAATTAGGAATGCATCGATCCAATACCAAGCCTGATCCTAGCTTGAAATGCTGGACTGGTGGCAGATTGGATTTGACATATTCACTGATCCACTGACATAATTGAAACTGCATGTGTGAGGTGCTGACTGACACACATCTAGCACAAAACTCTGGGCACAAACTGTCCTAAAGCCTGCTGTCATCACCCCTCTTATATTTTGCACAACTTGCCAACAAAAGCATGCAGAAAGTCAGTTCGGTGACTGTAAAGATGTCAGTATAAGATCAGTGTCAAGCACCAAGATGTCAGCATCAGATAAGCAGCATTCAGTTTTGTGGGATCTTTGCATGCCTCAAACTAATCTGAAACTAGCACTGAATTGCATTTTAAATGGTGAATATGACAAAAAATAAATAATAAAAAAAAAAAAAATAATAATAATAAATGAGTGACATGAAGCAGGACAGGAATTGTGTCAAAACTCTGCAGGATGTAGTCAGTTTTCTTCCAGTTCTGACCGTATCCTCCTCATCTACGCTATGATGTCATGTGGGTGTCATGTAGCGACACAGACAGTGATGAAGAGGGAAATCGGTCGGTGACGGATCAAAGCTGCGACGTCACCATAGCATAAGAGTCTCGTGGTCTCCTGGTATTCCTCAGTAATTGGGAAATAACTGCTCGAGTGTCCTCGTCCTTGTAGTTTAAAAAGGCAGCACAAGAGCCAGCAGGCAAATCAAATAGCTATAATAAATAAACGAATTATTTTTTATATATAATTTTTTTTTAAATAAAAAACTAACTAAATAAACACGTGTCTTGATTTGATTTTAATGATTGACTACAGGCACCTCTGGAAATAGCCTGCTACTGGGGCCCTGAATTGATCCAGTGATATTAATAATTATTATAGTATTTACAGTGGTCTTCATAGGCTATATTCCAGTGAGCACCATGACATCTATTTATCATTAATAACCGCAATTTCCGTGGGGGAAAACAGATGTTCCACAGATGTTCCACACACACACACACACACACACACACACACACACACACACACACACAGACAATATCCATTTATTCTGCCTGGACGCACACCATGTTTAAGAGGGTGACCACATGAGAATAAACATAAACATAAACATAAACATCATTTCTGTTCTATTCGGGGGGTTTAAATGATAAATAAATAAGTAAATAGATCAATCAATAAACAATAAGAAGTCGTCGCTGCTGCAGTCACGAAGCCTAGCCCTACATTTCTGAAAGATCTGTTTCAAACCCACATCGAACCAAAAGCAATGTTTTCTACTGTTAATAGTGTTACAACCTGAAGAAATCAACCGCTATCCTTACCGTGTCCGAGTACCTCTGTGCTGAGTGGCGGCTGCGGCTGCCGCTTGTCTGAAGTGTAACTCCATTGGTTTAGCCACGCCCACCGGCGCTACAGTGATTCCCTGTGTGTGAGCCGCCTCCACAGCGCAGCATCACACTTCCTGCTAGGTTTGATTAGAAGAGAAGCCTCTCAGCTTCCTCAGGCATCATCTGAAATGACTATAATAAACACGAGCTGAAGGCTGTGTTATGGTGCACATCATTGATTTCTCGATTTCTAGAGAGGGACACAGAAACTGGAGTGAAAAACTGAAAGGGTGTTCTAGCTAGTCAATGGTGCAAGGAACTCCTGTGGAGAGAAGGAAATGAGACAAATTTGGTCGGGTTATAACTTGTACGTCATGGAGATCTCTGCAGAGAGAGAGAGAGAGAGAGAGAGAGAGAGAGAGAGAGAGAGAGAGAAAGAGAGTGTGATATATATAGGGAGCGATAGAGTAGAGAGCGAGATATATATATAGAGAGAGTGATAGAGAGAGAGAGTGATATATATGTATATATATGTATATATATGTATATATATATATATAGATAGATAGATAGATAGATAGATAGATAGATAGATAGATAGATAGATAGAGAGAGAGAAAGAGAGTGTGATATATATAGGGAGCGATAGAGTAGAGAGCGAGATATATATATATAGAGAGAGAGAGACAGAGAGAGAGAGAGAGATGGAGTAGAGAGAGCAAGAGAGTGATATACAGTATATATATATATATATATATATATATATATATATATATATAGAGAGAGAGAGAGAGAGAGAGAGAGAGAGAGAGAGAGAGGTCCAAAAGGGTCATTTGTGACCCAGTCCCTCTGTCCCTGAGAACCCTTTAGAGAACCATTGCTCTGGTCTTTCTGGAATATTATGCTTTTCTCTGGAATAACAATAATTTTGCTTCATTACTTTTAAGCTTAGGTTTGAATTTCGGATAGAGATTCATTTAATCTTGTATGCAATGTGGTTTACTGTAAATGTCTGAACTGGCAGCATGTATTAGACCGACTGCAGAAAATGAAAGTAGAAGTGTGTCATGATCCTGCATCAGTATCACACCAGGCACCAGGTATGATATTATCATAGCAGCTGTTCAAAAACTCTAAGCTACAGTTGGGGAAAAAAGTATTTGATCCCCTGCTGATTTTGTACGTTTGCCCACTGACAAAGAAATGATCAGTCTATAATTTTAATGGTATGTTTATTTGAACAGTGAGAGACAGAATAACAACAAAACAATCCAGAAAAACGCATGTAAAATTTTTTATACATTAATTTGCATTTTAATGAGGGAAATAAGTATTTGACCCCCCCTCAATCAGAAAGATTTCTGGCTCCCAGGTGTCTTTTATACAGGTAACGAGCTGAG
>JAFFST010018885.1:106173-118365 GCA_022414735.1 Noturus placidus | reverse complement strand
CGACTTACAGCTGTAATCACAGCAAAAGGTGGTGCTACAAAATATTAACTTAAGGGGGCTGAATAATTTTGCTCGCCCAATTTTTCAGTTTTTTATTTGTTGAAAAAGTTTGAAATATCCAATAAATTTCGTTCCACTTCATGATTGTGTCCCACCTGTTGTTGATTCTTCACAAAAAAATTACAGTTTTATATCTTTATGTTTGAGGCCTGAAATGTGGCAAAAGGTCGAACAGTTCAAGGGGGCCGAATACTTTCACAAGGCACTGTAGTTAATTATTTTCCAATAACAGCATGTCCAGAAGTGTTTTATTCTTCTTGTACCATAACAATTTGCTAACAATATATATAAAAAAATATAAGAAAGAAAGACAGGTCATGTTTTTTTTAAAATCCATCAATGCTGTGGAACATCCTTTAAATTGTTTTGTTCATGCTATGACTTATGTTATAACAGCTATAAACAACTATACATTACATTACCAACTTCTATTTTTTTCTGTCTTGAAGACAATAAACTGTAGCTTGTCACGTTACAAACCCTACATTCTACAGACCTTCCTGCATCAGTAAACTTAGTTATACAACTTACACATAGTTTTGTAAGCAGAGAGTGTGGTTGCTAGTATGGCCTGCCTCCGGCCCAGACTTGTGGCACATTATGATTAGGCAAAAATAAGGCAACGGAGACCCTGTACAGTTGTGCAGCTGAAGAAATGCATAATGGATGAATCGGGGAAAATTCCGCTTGTTAAACTTAACCAACTCGTGTCTTCACACAGCGCGAAAACGCTTAATAAGTGTTATTAAAAGAAAAGGTGAGGTTACACAGTGGTAAACAGTTGACTGTCCCAACTTTTTTGGAGTGTGATTCAGTCATCAGATTTAAAATGAGTGTATTTAAAAAAAAATACATTCACAAAGGAAAACATCAGACAATGTGTTAATAATGTGTTTTCAATATAGTACAGGGTGAATTGAATTTTCAAATGACTCTTTTTGTTTGTTTTCTTGCATTTTCCATACTGTCCCAACTTTTTCGGAATTGGGGTTGTACTATTTTAACTGCCAATAGCACCTAAATCTGACTATTAATGGAGTTTTTGCAAACTTGTAGCTACTTGGTTTCCTTTATTTGTTAGAGTTATTAACCATATAGCTCAATTGCAAATCCATTGCAAATCTTGGCTAATTAATTACATTTGGGTTCTTTTTTTAAAGCTATGTTGCCACAGAACCTCCTCTAGGGCAAACATATATTCTGTATTACAGAAACTACAGTAAAACCTTCCCCATTTAATATCCTTCCCCACGCAAGCTGTTGTATTGATGTGATATGGTGCTGTATTTTCAGTGCATTGTTTCTTTAGCCACCATTCTTTCACCTTTCTTGCGCTTGCGTTCGAATACCAATCTTAAGTATGATCTCAGCTGGAGGAAGCGCATTCACGCTGATATTTATATCACCGTCCTAATTGTATTGTTCACTTAACTAAATGTGAGAAATGCTGTATTTATAACTCTGTATGCTGGAGCTCCCAGACAGGCAACGACCTCATGAATAGGCCACTGGATGAATGTATGTAGTAAATGCTTCACCTTTCAAAAACAACAATGTTTGCTCAATTTCAGTTTTTTAAACACTTGTTTATCTAGAAGCTGTGATGATAGTTTAATACTGCAAATACTCGCTTCTTGAAAAAAACATTTCTTGTCTTGCATTCACGTCTGTACATTTCTAGAAACAGGTGTGAAAAAAGTTGGAGTGTCAGGGATTGTGTAAGACGCACACACATCCAAGACATCCTCTAGACAGTGTATGGTCCGGGTTGTGATGTATTGGTTACGTCTTAATCATTAACTTAAACTGACAGTGAAGAACTTGGCTTATTTGTGAGTTTCTTGGGTGGAAGTGCTATCATGAGACCTTCATCAGCAATACTGAAAATATGAAATATAAAGCAGTTTTGACATGTATAACACTTTTCTTAGGCACTGAATTATCCCATATGTGTTATTTCTTACTGTTAAAATAGTAAAAATTAAATAATTCCATGAACGTGTTTCCAAGCTTTTCAATATTTCATATTAAGCATTTTGCAAGTCATTTTGGTATTAAATATAACAAAACAAGCCAGAATTTAATTGCCTAGAAGAGGAATACAGAAGGAACATATACTTAACCTATATACTTAAATTAATTGCAGATTAATTGCAGATTATCTCAATCTCTGAACAAAGGTCAGACCTGATAATCAGGTGCGGCATTGTAGATGGGACCTACGCAGATGAACTGGGACACAGATCAGAGGTTACTGATACTGCCTTAATCAACAACATTGTGAATCAGAGACCCCGATCTAAAGTTCTGTTCAAATCATACTTAATAATGGGAGTTTTGGAAACATATTTGATTCCCAAGTTTCTGATATGTTCCTGTTACATTTTCATCATTTCTGGTGTAAATGATGATTCAGTCATAGGTTATTTTTCTAAATAGCTTTAGTAGTCAGTGGTAATTCTTGCAGCTATGCACAGTATAAAACAAATATTTAACTGCCTATTGTTACTTTTGCAACTGAATGCAAAGGCTTTTCATTTGCATTTGTACCTATATTCTCAACTGGCACTATTCTAGGAGGGTGTGAAGGCAACATAAACAGCTCTGTAGCCAAGATGCAATTAATGCAAAGAACAGGAAGTAGCAAATTAATGTTCAAATTAGTCCCAGAGTTGAATAATATCTATACATTCTAGTAGTTTGTATATTTCTTAAAAATAAGTAAATAAAAAAATAGTAAGTGATAAATAATTACACATGAATTACACACTCAGAATAAGTACTTCTTCTATGTATAGTTAGAGGTTTTCAGTTTCCTAAAAGTGTTGTAGTTGGAAATCTTTTTGAATGGGAAACACTCTGTTGTAGGGTTCTATGTAAAACCCTTAAGGGTTCTAGATTTAATCGTTATGGGACAGAGAAGTGTTTGGGGCAGTCACTGTGTCTAGTACATGCTTTCTCTCTTTTTATAGGACCCTTTGATCCCTTTGATCCAAGCATTCCTGAGGAGGGTCCTTCAGTTCCACCTGCAGGCTGGTTGGACAATGTGACAGGCTATGAAGACCATAAAGGTGGAGGTAAGCACATAGCAATGATGGAATGTCATTGACAAGGTCTGGCATTTTTTTTGCTCATGCTTAATCCAAAGCATCCTAAAGCAGACTCATACAGCGGGTTATTTGTACTAAAGTAATATAAAAAGTTCTATTCATGGGCAATAATTTAACAGATGGTGTATAACAAAGGTTAGGCAGCCTGTTGGAATTTATGTTAAACATTAGATGTTAGATGTTAGTTCGTAGACATTACAGTAAGAGATAGAGGGAAATGACGGATAACAGTCACAGCAACACCACTTTCTACAGTACAGACTTTTCAAATATAGATATTATGGTAAAAAATGCTGATGAATTGAAGGACATGCAGTTAATTATGTTTTGCATTAGATGTTTGACATGCTTCTGATTTGACTATATTTTGTAATCAGATTGCACAGATCAGATCTACCCTCCTCCACCTGATTTTATTGCTGAGCCTGAGAATGACAGGAACGCCTCCATCCCCAATGTGATGTATGCAAACTTTTATATATGTTGAATAATGTACAGTTTACTGTATTTCAAATTATTGTTATATTTCTTAAACACTACTCCATTATTTTTCCTTGATATAAGGCAAAAATTGTGTTTGTTAATATCAATATTGCTGTGTGTTACAGTGTGTATTTCAATTTAGGTGAAATTATGTATTTTTATTCCACAACACTGTTAAACTCTTGATTCCGACTGGTCAAAACATGTTTATATTAATACTCTTGTTGTAATACCTTATGGTTTCTATAGTAAGAACTTAAATTTAATCCCAACAATACACAGATTTTTAAAAAATGGTTATTTAACCCTTTTTCGCAGTACATTGGTGTTCCATTCTGCCAGGGGAATAAAAATGGATTTATCAGATATTTTCAATTAGTATAAACGAATGAATAATTTTATTGCGATTAGTCAGGACACTTATTGGCGTGTCTAAAGTGTCTGTAGTGTATGAATGTGTGTGTGAGTGTGTATGTGGTTGTGCCCTGCGATGGACTGGCACCCTGTCCAGGGTGTAACCCCGCCTTGTGCCCGATGCTCCCTGGGATAGACTCCAGGTTCCCCGTGACCCTGAAAAGGAGTAAGAGGTTGAAGATGGATGGATAGTCAGGACACTTTTGGATTTCTGTGTGTAGAGTAGCGTGACTCTGTGTTTAGCTGCTGGTGAGGCAGGGTGATGGGAAATTGGAGAGATGTGAGCCATCTTGCTGGACAAGCAATTCACACGTCTCAACAATAACATTGGTACAGAAATACAACAGACAGCACTTTTTTTGATAGTAAAACATTTTATACGACTGCCACAATAGTATAACATGTAAACCTAGTAGGCTAGATTAAAAAAAGAAATGAAAAACTGCAAATACTTAAAGCCCTGAGTGTCTACTGTCATATGAGCCATTACCGACTACAGTGGAATGTGACATCACAAATAAACACAAGCACCCCATAACAGGTGGAACTGTTGAACAGATACTCATTGACATGAGGAAATTTTCTGTAATGAGGCGTTAATTTAATGTTACGGAAGAAAAGTCTAGTGTCAGTTTTTTGTAACAGCAATAAAGTTGTTCCATTCCGTAGAGTTCTTCAAGGCAGAGAACATTGCACTTTGTGTTTTATTAGTTATGTGAAAAGCTGCATTTTTGTCTTTTTAACTTTGTGTGTGTGTGTGTGTGTGAGAGAGAAAGAGAGAGAGAGAGAGAGAGAGAGGGAGGGAGAGAGAGCGAGAGTGAGACAGAAGATAAGCTGGTAAGGAAGTGACTGTTTATAGCTCTTCTAACATGAGGGATAACAGGAACTTTCTTATTTTCCATATGGCTACCTCTCTGTGTGTACCAAAACCACCTCTTTTGTTTATTTTCAAAAAGGTCTATTTTGGGTTCATCAATGGAAATATACTTCAAATATATTTTTCTCATATATATTTTGAGGTGCCAATATTTCTTGCACACCTATATTTAACAATTTTTATTTTGTATTTTTTATAAAACTGTTGTGTTTACAATTGATTGATATCCATGAAAGTATTTTTGTGAATTTTTTAAACAAAATTTTAAAAGGTTAAACAATAAAAACTGTATCATATTTACCAAGGGTGCCAATATTACTGGAGCACACTGTAATTGTAATAGTATTGGTCTTACAGGATGCCTCAGGTGTCAGAAGATGTGGCCAGGGAGGCTTTGATCAAGTTTGTGGGGAAAAAATGGACGTACAGCAGAAAACCCGCTCAGAACCTGGTCTTCAAGGATTTGAGACCTTTTACAGTGTATCGTGTAAATCAACTCCTTCTGTATTACGTCATTCTGATGGTGTACTGACATTATTATTGTGTGCTCCATAACAACCTGACAGTTTCTTTTCTGTTTAATTACATTCAGTTAATCTGACAAAACCATTATTTTCTCTGCTTTAGTATCGCTTGGAAACATTTACGGAGTCCAGATCAAGTGCCTGGGAGCATGAAATATATACTGGTATTGTATTTCACATACAACACATAAGGCGTGTGCTGATGTCTGGTATTTGTTTTGTTTTTTTTGCAAATCTCCCAAACCGATTTTACGCCATAAAGTTTGAACTTGTCCTCTCTACCTCACTATATATTTTACACCAACGTCCCAGCTCTATTCCTGGCCCATAAACAATGCCTCTGTCGTCATACTCAGGAAGCTCCCAGAGATAAGCAAGGCATAACCTCTCATAAATTACATAACCTTGGCATAGATTTCCTTTGCCTGCCTTCACTACAGACTAATGTAGTCAAGACTGAATAAAATAAAAATTAGAGTGTGAATATTCCTGATGATTCTTTTGTGATCCTAACTGGCCATTACCAACTTTTGCTCATTATCAATGATAGTGTATTTGGCTTAAATATTTGCAGATATTTTTGATTGGATATTAGAAGTCTGAATGTAATTGTGTCACGGTTCTAAGGACTCTGGGCTCCATTTCCCATCAGCCACTGCAAGTCACATGTTTTTGTGCACCTGATTCACGTTTTGGTTAATGAGCACTGGTGTGTATATATAGTTGGGTTTTGCACTTAGTCTGGGTCTTTCGTTAATTGTGTTTAGACTCCTGTTTCTGTGTTCCTCGGTGTTTTGTTTCATGCCCGTGTTTTCATGTATCAGTCCTAGTGCTAGTTTAATGCTTCTGTGTTTAGGTGGGTTAGTGGTTTTTGTCTTTGTTTTGAATTGTTATTATAATAAAATATTGAAAATCCAGCGATTGCATCCGACCCCTTTACGCGCCCGTTACAAATTGATCAGCTAAGACATCTGATGTCTGGAGTTTTCTTCTTCAATTTTGAACTTGATCTTAGTGGTGGATTATGCCTGTATTATTATTTTTTTTAATGATCAAATGAAATGGAAACTATATTGTCTTTCTAACCTCCAATTGCATCTACAAATTTTGGATCAGGTTGCATTGTGGCTTTACATATCGGATGATTTCTTTGAATTCATTGACTGAACTGTGTGGATAATCTTTGCATCTTGTTTGGCTGACAGATTTAGCCGAATTCAAGTCCCGACCTTGACAGTCATATTGTCAATTTGAGTCTGAAATTTGTATAATACGATATCTAGTATTACACTTTTGTTTTTCTAGTGTAATACAGTTAATGGTGATACCAATATCGATCACTGAACTCATACAGCACATATACTGCAACATATTGTACTATATAGTTTGTACTCTTGAATGGCAGCTTATTAGTTCCTTATATTCATAATATAATTGATAGATAAGTAATGGTGATTGAAAAAAACATTTAAAAACACAAGTTTACACCACAACTGTACACTTATTTGAATGATTTCATGATCAGGTCAGTATGTGGACGGCCCGCAGTATGGCAGCATCCCTCCTCCGTGGCAGGTAGAAGTGCAATATCCACCCAAATTCACTGACACGGTCCAGAAAGTGCGCGTGCCTCATACCTCGTCTGTAAAGGTATTACCTCTAAGAATCTTTATCCAGTATTATGGTTTCTGTTTCTTTTTCTTAACCATTCCTTATTTGTCTTTGCAATTTAGTCATTATCAGCTCCCGCAAATCTCTTCTGTATTGCACGTAAGGAGGAGAAGAGATTAAATTGTGCACTGACATTTCTGGATGCATACTGTATATATTTTGTAACTGGATTTTCTCACAGAAACTGACAGACTATCACTATTACAAGGAAAATGCAAAACTAGGAATTGTGATTGAAAGTGAAACTATGTGAAGAAAGATGAAACTATGCACCACAAGGTTGATATTTAGGTCATAATTTACAACCCTTTCATACAGATATTTAACTCGAGTTAGATTGGTTAGATTTCTTACTTTCGCCAAATGTATTTGATCAGCTCAGACATGTCCAGTATTTGCTTCTTTTGTGTTATACTCAAGAAACAAAGCTACTGTAGCTAACATAATAAATTTTCTGACCTAAATGTTTCTCTGATATCTCTACATAATCTCATTAGTAAATAATGACTGTGTAAAACAGCTGTAGTAGCAACACAGCAAATTTAAGATGAAAGTGTAATTATTTTATGCCCAGTATACTATAGTAGGCTACAGCCTCCAAAAGAGTGAATGCCATTTTATTTTATATATTGTGTTTACTGGAACGCTGGACTTCAAATCCGTCGTCATTTTGCTGTAGAAATGTTGTCACTTGAGAACAGGTTTGGAAACCACTACATGTTTGCATGTTAGCTGCGTGACGCTTTGTTTTTTTTTATCATTTTATTTCTCTGTAATTCTTGTTGTTTCTCAGACTTGTCATCAGTGCCAGGGGAAAGGACGTGTGCGCTGTATACACTGTCATAGCAGAGGATGGGTGAGTACATGTTTCTATTTAGAATAATTAAACTGAGCAGATTTAAAAAAAATTATGTTGGAAAAGACATTTAAAGTAGCATTCCACTCACTCAGCAAAATGTAGGGGTCTTTTTCTTTGTATCTTACTGATGTTCTTTCTCGTTCTCTCTCTCTTTTTCACACACACACACACTAGGATTTTCTGTTCACATATCATCTGTTTTATGGCTATTCTGACATCATTACAATAACTGTATCAATCAAATATTAATACATATACAAGCTTCGTATTAATTCACACACCTGATATTGACTTTTCGTCATAAAAACTGTGGCTGTGGCTCAGTCGGTAGAGCGGGTTGTCCACTAATCCACTAATCGTGGGGTTGGTGGTTCGAATCCCGGGCCCGGTGATCCCATGCCGAAGTGTCCTTGGGCAAGACACTTAACCCTATGTTGCCCCCGATGGCAAGCTAGCACCTTGCATGGCAGCTCTGCTACCATTGGTGTATGAGTGTGCACTTGTAAGTCGCTTTGGATAAAAGCGTCTGCTAAATGAATAAATGTAAATGTAAATGTAAAAACATACTTTCATTGATTTGCATTTACAGTATAGCAAAGAATGATTGGCTCTTGTATTACAGATATCACTTGTCAAAATGATTTTCTTTAAAAAAAAAAAATGACATTAAAGTGTTGTTGATTGTGGACACTTACGTTAAATGATTTTCAGTTTTGCTGTGGCTGTTGTACTTTTGCTGCTGTATCACAGACCTGATGTCTGCTAGTGTATTATTACTGTAACTTCACCAAAAAAACAAATGGCACACAATGTGAATCTTTTGGCTTTTGGCTGCTTTTGGCTACCTATTCCTATTAATTGTTTATATTTATTGACGGTAATAGCAAAAAATAGAGATCACATATTTTAAGGTACAATTTGTCATTTGTAAAAGTTTTTTTTCCTCAAACCTTTAATAAGGTCTTAAATTGAAACATACCTCAGCAGAGCATATATTGTAATGCTGGGTATGGCTTTGTTTCTTCTTTTTACAATTTTCTGTAATTTATCCCCACCCTGATGCTATCAAGTCAATTCAAAGGGGATAGTTTTAACATAGAAGGTGGCATTTGTTAAAGGAAGACGCCTATATTTTCATTTCAACTGTAGTTCAACTCTGAAGCAGCAGAGGGCACTAAAACCACAAATAGCTGTTTTATGATTAGGTTTACACCCAATGTTAATTCATGAAAAGTCTTGTTATAAAAGGACTTTCTTTGTTCCTTTAGATCAGCTGTATGTCCTGTCATGGTGCAATACACGGTCGGAACAGAAAATGTGTTGGCTGCCATGGAAGGGGAAGAAAAGTGTAAGTATCAAACAGTATAAATTCATACTGCACACATCAGGGTGTACTAAGTAAAGAATAACATTTTTCTTTGTGCTTTTGTAAGATATTACTCAACAATGGGTTGGTGTGATCATTAGCACCCTGGACTTGATTATTTTACTGTAACAACGTGTCGTGAAATGTTTTATTTCTTTCTACCACAGCAAATTTCCACTAAGTAAAATGATGTCACAAGTCATTTCCTTTGAAGCAAGTTATTTCCTGTTGTCACTTATGTTACAGCAGCTATAAAGAGTTCTTCCATCATCAGTGTCCAGTTTTTTCCTTTGTCTTGAGGTTAAGAGAAACCGAAAAGGCCTGAACATTCTCCTTTAGGGGAAAACGTACTGATTACTGTCAGAGCTGCAGTTATAAATGATTTTTTTTCTACATAAAATAATGCATTAGACATCATTACAAGTACATAAGTAATTAATAAGTGTTTTCTTATTTAGATGTACATGGTGCCATGGTACTGGTCATAAAACCTGCCGCAAGTGTAATGGCCGTAAAAAGCTTTTGCATTTCATTCAGCTCACTGTCACGTGGTAAGTGTAATTTCCCTAGAGATGTTCTGACTTAGGATTAACAGCTGAGGCAAACTTAATATACAGCGCCCGCCACTAATATTGGCACCCTTGGTAAATATGAGCAAAAAAGGCTGTGAAAAATTTGTCTTTATTGTTTAACTGTTTGCTCTTTTGTTAAAAAAAAAAAAAACAAGTAACAACAATACTTTGCTCTCCTGGATATCAAACAGCTGCAAAGAAAACAGGTTTATCAAAAAAATATATTTGTTAAATAGGTGTGCAACAATTATTGGCACCCTATAAGTCAATACATTGTGCTGCTTCCCTTTGCCAAGATAACAGAGTCTTCTCCTATAATGCCTGATGAGGTTGGAGAATACATGGCAAGGGATCTGAGATCATTCCTCCATACAGAATCTCCCCAGATCCTTCAAAGTTTGAGGTCCATGCAGGTGGACTCCATCTCCAGTTCACTCCACAGGTGTTCTACTGGTTTTGAGTTAGGGGACTGGGATGACCATGGCAGGACCTTGATTTTGACATGTTGATTATGATGTATGTTTTGGATTATTGTCCTTCTGGAAGATCCAACCATGACCCATTTTAAGCTTTCTGGCAGAAGCAGTAAGGTTTGAAATTAATACTTGATGTATCCTAACAAAATGTCGTCTGGCTTAAAAACAGCCAGACAGCCAAAACATTAAAGAGCCACCATCATATTTAACCGTGGGCATGAGATGTTTTTCCATATGGCTACCTCTCTGTGTGGCTATCCATATGGCTACCTCACCAAAACCAAAATAAAATAAATAAATGGCGCACTTATATAGCGCTTTTTTATCCAAGGCACTTGGATCCAAAGCGCTTTACACTGTGTCTCATTCACCCATTCACACACCAATGGGAGCAGAGCTTCCATGCAAGGCGCTAACTTGCCATCAGAGGCAACTTAGGGTTCAGTGTCTTGCCCAAGGACACTTCGGCATGGGATCACCCGGGCCGGGATTCGAACCGCCAACCGCACGGTTAGTGGATTAGTGGACAACCCGCTCTACCTATTGAGCCACAGCCGCCCTGGTGTTTATTACCAAAAAGCTCTATTTTGGTTTCATCTGACCACAGAACCGATCCCATTTGAAGTTCCAGTAGAGTCTGGCAAACTGAAGATGCTTGAGTTTGTTTTTGGATGAGAGTAGAGGATTTTTTTCTTGAAACTCTTGTGAGGAAGGTGACTTTGGATTGTAGTTTTGGATACTTTCTGACCCCAAGACTCAACTCAACTTCTGTAATTCTCCAGCTGTGATCCTTGAAGATTTTTAGCCAGTCGAACAGTCCTCTTCACAGTGCATTGAGACAATATAAACACACGTCCAATTCCAGGTTGATTCATAACATTACCAGTTGATGGAACTTCTTAATAATTGCCCTGATGGTGGAAATTGGCATTTTCAATGCTTGCGCTATTTTCTTATAGAAATTTCCCATTTTGTGAGGCTCAACAACCTTTTGCCGCCCATCACAGCTATATTCCTTGGTCTTATGAATGACTAAAGGAATTTGGCCTATGTGTTACCAAATAGTTATACCCCTGTGAAACAGGAAGTCATGCTTGAACAATTTCCTGTTAGGTGTACTAAAAAAACATAAAATATCAATGGAATTATACTTCAAATATATTTTACTCATGAATTCATAGGGCTGCCAATAATTGTTGCACAACTATTTATCATTTTTTTGATAAACCCGTGTTTCCAGTTGTTTGATAACCATGAGAGAAGAGTAACCTTTTGCTCTTTTGTTAAATATGTTTTGGATAAAAGCATCTGCCATTTTTCTTTAAAATTGTGTTTGTATTGAACATAATTAGACATTTACCTACACATTGTGTTGTATGTTAGATTTATATACAGTATACAGTGGTGTGAAAAAGTGTTTGCCCCCTTCCTCATTTCCTGTTCCTTTGCATGTTTGTCACACTTAAGTGTTTCGGAACATCAAACCAATTTAAACAATAGTCAAGGACAACACAAGTAAACACAAAATGCAATTTGTAAATGAAGGTGTTTATTATTAAAGGTGAAAAAAAATCCAAACCATCATGGCCCTGTGTGAAAAAGTGATTGCCCCCCTAAACCTAATAACTGGTTGGGCCACCCTTAGCAGCAACAACTGCAACCAAGCGTTTGCGATAACGTGCAATGAGGCTTTTACAGCGTCCTGGAGGAATTTTGGCCCACTCATCTTTGCAGAATTGTCCTAATTCAGTTACATTAGTGGGTTTTCGAGCATGAACGG
>JAFFST010018885.1:79131-94099 GCA_022414735.1 Noturus placidus | reverse complement strand
GTTCAAGGGGGCCGAATACTTTCGCAAGGCATTGTATATATATACACACACGCGTGTGTGTGTGTGTCTGTGTGTGTGTGTGTGTGTGTGTGTGTATAGGTTTTTCACAACCGGCTTTCTCATAAATGTTTTGCAGCCGTTCATAGCTTTCTTTTTCTGCCCCGTCTGGGTATTTCATGTCTCTTCTACCCCTAGTCAGTTCAGGTATTTCATGTGTTACAGCTCATGCACACCTGGTGCAACTAATGAAGCCCTTGAAGCTTAGTTGTATTAGTTGTATGCAACTAATGAAGCTTAGTTGTATCAGGTGTGCTTGAGACAACACCTGTTTTGCATATTTGTGCTGTTGTTAGGGATTCTATTCAGGGGTTTGAATAATTTTGAGACTGGAGAGGTCATTATAAGTTGCATTTTTAGTTGAATTTGGGGAAACCACTAGAAGAATTTGTTGTGTTGAACTGTTTCAAATGCATTAGTTAGATTTTTTCATTGCAAATAACTGTCTGTAAATTCTGTAAATAAAAAGTCTGTAAATAAACCTAATTTGCAGTGGGAGGCGGAATCATTTTGATTGTAAGTGTATGTATATATAAATATACAATTAAAACATAGGCTTTGTACAGCTCAGGTTTTCACACTGATGATCCTGATCAGATAGCCAGACTTTTATATAGTGCTTTTCTAGGCACTTAAAGCGCTTTACATAGTATGAGGGGGAAATCTCCTCACCCACCACTAGTGCGTAGCATCCACCTGGATGATGTGACAGCAGCCATAGTGCATCAAAACGCCCATCACACACCAGCTATTAGTGGAGAGGAGATGAGAGTGATGTAGCCAATTCAGGGATGGAGATTATTAGGGGGCCGTGATAGACAAGGAAAGAAAAAAATCCTGCACTCTGACTCTGGACTCTTTCTCTCCAGGACTGAAACTAGAGATTGGTGAAATGGAGTATTTAACTGACACATTTGAATTCTTGTTTTTGGGAAGTGTCCCTTTTGGAAGCTTGGTAGATTTTTCTCTATGATGACCATAATTGTATGTCCAGTAAGTGTAGGACCATTTGTTTTTTATTTGAACTTTGCTGATGAAACCCATCTGTATCCATCATACTAGGAACAGAATATTACAGTACAGCAAAAACACACAATATTCAGTTAACAGATGTTTTGATCTGAAATGAGTAGTTATAGTACAACAACCCAATAATGGCTGTGTGGAGGTCTTGAGATTTGAACTCGCAACCTTCCAATCACTAGTACAGAACTTATTTTCATATTTACTGTGCTCATTGGTCTAAGGCTGAGGATGTCCTTAAGTATGGTTTGAGAAGCTGAAGACTGATAAAAAAGTGGTGAGCCCACTGTAGCCTCCGATTCCTGTTCTTGGCTGACAGGTGTAGAACCCAACGTGGTCTTCTACTTGTGTAGCCCACTGCCTCAGGGTTTTATGGGTAATGTGTTCTGAGATGCATTTCTGCTCAGCATAGTTGTAGAGAGTGGTTATTTGAGTTATGGTAGCCTTCCTGTCAGCTCAAACCAGTCTCTGCATTCTCCTCGGACCTTTTTCATCAACAAGATTTTTCCGCCCACAGAGCTGCTGTTCACTGGATGTTTTTCGTTTGTTTGTTTGTTTTCTGCACCATTCTGTGCAAACTCTAGATATTATTATGTGTGAAAATATCTAGGAGATCAGCAGTATCTGAAATACTCAAACCACCATGTCTGATGCAAACATCCATGCTGTGGTCAAAGTCACTAAGATAAAATTGTTTTCCCCATTCTGATGTTTCATGCGAACATTGACTGAAGGTCTTGACCTGTATCTGCATGATGTTTGCATTGCTCCGTTGCTGTATGATACGCAATCGAACAAGAAAGTCTGGGGCAACGGCGGCCAAAAAAAAAGTTCACAGGAGCGAAGATGGAAAAAAACAACATCAAAATAAAACAAGCATGGCTTGGTTAATTACATAAATTACATAATGAGCATTGCTTGTTAGTTTGCACTCATATTTGTGTACAGAAAAATACCAACTGATTATTTTTTTTAGTTGTCTGCGTAAATAAAAACAATTCTGCATACATGTCAGGATTGCATTCAAATTGGCAAAACATAACTTTATATAGCATTATATACAGTATAACACTGTTAATGAATATATACACTACCAATAAAAAGTTTGCACATAACTAATTTGTACTATTTTCTTTTTATTTTAAAGTAGTCATGAAAATGTTAACACTATAAAATAACCCATATGGAATTATTCAGTGTTAAAGAAAACTGTTAAACAAATCAAATGTGTAATTGTGCAGCATAAGTGTTACTGGAACCAGCTCAAATCAATCCAATACAGTACTGTATGTGAAGTGAGTAAGCACTTCAGTATTTCAGTCCTTCTTGAACACAGAGCCCTTTGGCTGGTTAAAAAAAAAAAGAACAAAATATGCCATTTGTCAGATGGATCCAATTTCCAGCTTGGTTCTGCTGGTTTTCCCCCCTTCTTTTTCTTACTCTGTGGCTTTAGAGTCAGGGGTTCTTAATGCAGGGCTGAATAGACAAGAGCTCTCGGCTGTCCTCTTACTCAAAGTTCAGGACATCCCATTATGTTTTATGGAGAACATTAAAGGGACTTCAATTATGTTTCTTGAGTAAATCTTTTCAACTTTGACTCCCTGACCATCTGATATCGTGACTACGCTTTGTACTCGCCATACATCCCTGTCTCGTGCTGGAGCGCCTCTGATTTGCACAAGTTCAGATCTGGTTCTGCTTATCTGTGCATCTGTTGGTTTATTAGCTGTTTGATGCTCTTATCTCTAATGCACGGAAAGGGTCACAGTGCTCTTTTACATGGGTTAAATTGATTATCTTGTCCCCCCCCCCTCAATGGTAGGAAAGTTTTTAATATTCTTTCAAATGTATTTTGCATATTGTTTATTAGCAGCCCTGATAAGTGATCTTTTGAACAAATAAGCTGTGGAAGTTGTAAATGTGATGAAATATTTAGGCAACTGAAATGGAGTGGAAATTGGTGTAGATATGGGTTTGGTATATACTGTACAACTAAGGAGTCAAACATGATGACGTATGCTGTAGAGTTGATGTTTTATTCCTCTTATACCACAGTCATGAGTCAACATTAACAATTTTTTAATTTATTAATGAAAGAAGCATAATACTTTTAATTCATTTGATAGTTACATTTAATGTAATGGAATGCCTGCAAAACAAGTTAGGTCCTGTTATCACTTACATTATAACACCTATTAAATAAACGTTCACTCGACAGCCTCTTTTTTTCTCTCTCATGAAGTTTAAAAGATGGAAAAAAATGCAGCCTGTCATGTTGCAGCGAAACTGGAAGTCATCCAACTTCCAAAAAGCAGTATGGATCTATCCATACTTCCATTTATTTTCCGTACCGCTTATACTACACAGGGTCTCGGTGGAGCCTAGAGCCTATCCCAGGTAACTCGGGGCACAAAGCAGGGGACACATGAATTCACACAATTCGGACAATTTTGAAATGCCAAACAGTCTACAATGCATGTCTTTGGACTGGTGGAGGAAACCAGAGTACCCGGAGGAAACCCCTGAAGCACAGGGAGAACTAGCAAACTCCATGCACACAGAATTTAGGCATTTTTGAACCCCCTACCCCAGAGGTGCAAGACACACTTGCTAACCACTAAGTCACCATGCCCCCTGGTCTTTGTCTATGGATCACTTAAACTCTGATTATCAAATATTACACTATACTTTGCATTGCATTTGTTTTGAAATCTATTTAAATAAATGTAAAAACAGCAAGGTGCCACATATACGTTTAGAAACACAACACAAATATTGAGACCTACATGCTGCCTCAGTCACATACAGATTAATGTACAACTCACATCTTAGCATTCTCACTAGAACTAGCTCTACATTGATACAAAAGTGAGAAACAATAAATTGTATAAATAAATTATTATTGTAGCAATTTACAATAATGATAGCAATATACAGTAACAGACCCCACAGTGAATATCTATAGAAAAAACATTTCTAAGTTATTAGTACACAACATTGATAATCATATTGTCAGAGTTTGTGGTGTATTGAATCTATTCAGTAATAATGCCTTTCTTGGACAGTTGAGGAACTCGACAATGATGCATCTGTCCAAGAGTTCATTGAACCTGGATAAAGCCATAGCCATCTGTGGCAAGGAATTCAGTAGAACATATCTGGACTGACTTTCTGGGTGGGAAGAATGCTCTTCTTCTCTCCCATGTCGATAAGACCGACATTTGCCAGTTGTGGTGGCAGAGGAAGCATGTGTTAGCCTTCACCCTTCCAGACTGGGAACAGTTGTGTAATAGGGAAGACCTAACCTGTCTGTGGGAATTGGCTAAGACTGAATTGGGAGAAAATTTTGTAAAAAAAATACTTCCCTTGCTGGTTTTGTTATGATTCATTGATATGTTTGAAACAACTCCTTAGTGCATGAGGCCCAGTGGTGCATCTGGTAGCAGGTGTGATATATTATTTCTAATAATCATAATTTACTTGAGGCAATACATATCAAGCTCATGAGCTGCCTTCTTTAAGCCAGGTGTGTTTGGGGCAGGTTCACTCCTAATTAAATCAGCCCTCTGGCTATCTCTTTAGGCCTCACACCTCGGAGACTGCTCTGTTTTTCATCAGCCAAGCCTAAGATTGGCAAAGCTGTTTCCATTGTAGACGAGGAAGAGGGTCATTGTCCAGTTCGACAATGAGAGTCCACTGTGACTCGAGGTCAAGTTGCAGGATGTGGCTCTCAGAGTTGTTTTTCTCTCGTGTTTTTTATACTAGAGAGTTGGGTTTCCACGCAATGCTACATAATTCATAATGAGATTAAAACTACCTCCTCTAGCACCATGGTGTGACTTGTGGGTCTGGCAATGGAGGAGCTGTAAAGAACTTTCACAAGGAATTTTTATTGCTCTTTGGTTCTGCAGATTGTTCCTGGACAAACAGCATGTAACGTCACATTGTCATGGGTGCTTTTATTAAGCAGGTGAGAATGCGAGGCGCAGAGTCATCAGCACGCCTGGATTCTGTCTGTTAATGAGTGGAGATGTGTGAATTTCTTCATTCAGATATGTTCAATTCATCTTCATTTCCTGTGAGATGACTTGAATGACGTTGTACTTACCTACTTACCTCCTGGGCAATTGCCTTTACATTTCTAACATATTTGTTCCTTATTGTAAAAAGAATGGTGACCTAATTATATATTGGCTTCCTAATTACTCTGTACAGCCTAATAATCATGAGATTTTTGTCAAAATATCCACAGGTATGATGACCATTTAAGTCAACATTTTAATAGTATTCTGGAGAAAGACACATTTTTTTGCACATTCTTGGCATCTTCTCAACCAGCTTTATGAGGAAGCTATACCCAGACTAAACTTTTCCTAAAGCCCAAGCTGGTTCTTCTATTTTCTAAACGGAAAGGACTTGTATGCGGAAACAAACAAATCTTAATTTTATGTTAAATCTACATATTTTAAGCAAAAACGCTTTACCAAAATACATTTCACTCAGCAATAGATGCATACATTAATTTCACTGTCTTAGAAACAATTTTCAACCATAAGATGCTGAAAAATATACAGTATATTTAGTCTAGTTTCCATAGTTTTTACTGTAACTTTTAAGCTTGTTCAAGCAATGGGGCACTTTGCAAGGAAAAATGAGTTAAGCTGTGCCACCCATAACACTAAAATTACCCTTATTGATTTTATTTCCGAGAAATTCCTCTCCTTTAATCCAATAATTTTTGAAACAAAAACCTGTTTCTGATTAGCCATGAAACTGCAAGAAAAACCTTATAACCATATAACTCAGTCAGTATACTGAAATCTGGCGAGGTCAGGTTATCTGTATTGTATACACATACTGTATAAGATGTTATTTTATTGGTTCATACTGATCTTTCTGATCTTGGTTTTTATATTGTTAACTATGTCAGTGCATAGCTATGTCATATTTTCTAATCATGATATTTTGTTTACCCTCACAGCTCTATTTCTCTATTTCTATTTTGATTTCTCATCTCAGTTGTATTTCTCATTTCCCTTTTCACACAAGCTGCGTGCAATGAAGATATTAATCAGAGCCCATGAGTCAATTATTTCACTTTATCAAACACCCACCCAGAGAATTTTTTTCCCTTCAGGGTGCTCATAGTCAGGGTGTTGGTCCATAATCATTCTGTTTGCTGGCCCAGGACTGCGGAAGCTATTAACTACAGGCTGTGGGAAACAAAGCCAGCACTGTAAGGTGAAACAACATTAGCTAGTGCACTCTATATGTGCAGAACCATTGTGAAAGGGCTATTGTAGTTATTGTGAGTTAGTTGTCTCCAAAGTATTTTTTGTTCCTTCCTTGCCTGCTGTTTCCTGTATGTGGAGGAGTGGATGAAGGATAGTAAAAGAGGAAGAAAGAGGAGGGCACAGACCACCCAAAAAGAATGTCACATCTCTTGCACGTCATCTTATGCACTCTGTTTTGAAAATGTGAATGTGGAAAATTCTGAATAGGTCATTTAAATTTGTTTTTCCCACAGAAAAATTGAAGATTTTTTTTTGTTTAAACTTGGCAAAGTACATGGAATTAATCATTGGCTTGATGGACATCTACAGTAATTCATAGTAGCATAAAGTTTCTAGAAGTAACCTGACAGCTGAATTACACTCAGTTTGTTATAACTCTGACAGATGCAGGCAGTTCCAGTGTTGCAGATGTGGCATGATCTCACCTGTATAAACTTTGTATCAACAAGACCAGGCATATGTGCTCTTGTAATCTTCCACGGATGCAGACCAATGCATAGGAATAGTCAGTAGATATAATGTATATATTACTGATTTTCTAAACCTACTTTTTTTGTTTGTGGTGAATATATTACAGAAGTAATATATATGTGACATTACTGTGCTATGGACATTGTATATCTGAATAATTCCGACCCTGGAAAACCACATTAAATAGTGTTGTTGTAACATTCACAAAATTCAAATAGGATACAATACAATATAGTGATATCTCACTATGGTACATCTTTGATGCAGTCAAAATAAGCATTTCCAGATGTGTCTTTCCACTTTAAATTGATTAAACCATTCAACATTCTAAAAATGTTAACTTTATAATGATCAATGTTTATGTGATCCAATTAGACTTTTAGCAGCATATAATGAAACACAAACCTGTGATTTAAAATGAAACTAAAGGAAACGTGACTAGTTAGGCATTCATTCTCTGGCCAAGCTTTCTCAGATGTGCCAGGTCTCAGCAAAATTTCCACCCCAACTACATCTCAAAAACCACACAAAAAGACCTGATAGTAGATTAAAAGTTTAGCCATTGGAAAAGGGAGACACAATTTATTTATTTATTATAATTTTTTTAGTCTTTACATCTTAGCTGAGTGGCTCACAACTAGCTAAATTCCCCATGAAATGAAAACAAACAAACACCAAAAAAACCCACAAAAAACCCTGACAACCATGCTGGTGTTCTGGTGTGTCAAGGGGGCGTGTCTGAAGTCACTCAGCTCTGTGGAGTTCGAGCTTGTTTTTAAGTGCTGTGTTCTCCACTACACTGAGTGGTATCATATTTGCACCTTTGAACTTCCCAGTTGCTGCCGTGATTTTCTCAAATCTGACAAACGAAGACAGAGCGTGAGAGAAGAAGCTACTTTTTTTTTTTTTAAATGGGAATATGGGCTTGATTAATTTTCATATGTTTAATACACCTCACGTAATATAAGCAGTATTTTGTGATGAATAGCCTACTATGTACCATTTGATGCGCAAACCTACTGAATTGAGAGTCTTACCTCGAACCATACCATATACCACTTTGGTATACCTGTATGAAATAGAATTTAGAATGAAACGCATATCTTAACTCATTTTCTCCTTAGCAGGATGACAAGATGAAACATAACGTGATATTCTGATATTCTTAGTTTATATTATTTCTGCCTTCCTGTGCATGCTTGGAGGCATAGTAAAAAAAATTTAAATAAAGACAAAAAAAGAATACATTTAGATGTAGGTAAAAGTCATTGCATTGAATAAGATCAATTGTGATTTTCTAAATAATTATTTATTTTTTTAACATTTCTTTAATTGCTTAGAACTTAATTTGTTTCCAGCTAAGGTTGACATTTGTGTGGATTTTGCATAGACGTACAAGAAAGAAGATCCAGAATTAACTGTATATTTAGTTTAAATATAGATTTCAGGTTGAGGATAGTGTGAAAAGAATTTGTTAACAACCTGACAACTTGTCTCTCACAATCAGGATTAAGAGAGGTGTGTTAGAACACATATAAGGTCAGAAAGCTCAAGCCAGCATTGAAGGTTCTTCTTTGTTGCTGGGATGTGTGAGAACGAATGCCTGACTTTGATTAGTTCTCTCTGTTTTACTTATAGTGAGTGATGCCAGAAAGAGAGCATTCTTTCATTTGCTCTGGAGAAGTAGATGAGGCAATTTCATATTTATGAGAAATATGCTCCTTCTGCCATTTGAACCAAACATACCCTCATACAAGATACCCTGTTTAATTTTTACATTTGGCATCAATTCTGATGCTCTAGGCTCAAATTCATGCATTGAAACGATTATCAAATGTCCCAGTTGCCATTTTTTTAACAAACACAGTGTTGTTTCACAGGACTTTTAAAGGTAGCTGTTGTTGAAGATGTAATTATGTGCTTTCCGCAGTGCTTGTACTTGAACCCGCACATGGAAACATCAGATGTTTAGTTTATGATTCTTAGTAGGTACAGCAAAGTTCTCACACGCAGTAAGGGCATAGAGAGTTGACTTCTTGTTTAATTCATAACTATTTAAACTATGACATTGAAATTTGTTACTCTTTATCTCATGCTGGCCTTCTGTGAGGGCTTTTACAACTGCAGATCTGAATAGGTGGGCTCTTAAGTCATAGCACCAGTTAAACATACTAGACAATTACATAAAACTGCACTCATTCTATTACTGTTTTACACGATCATTTGCGTGTCTTGGGCCATGAATTGGCAAGACAGCAATGTCTTTCCTGGCAAACACCTCAATACACTATTGTATTGCTCCTCTATTATCTTAATTAATTGCCCTTTATCTTCATCAAGTCAACAATAAAAGAGATTTACCAAGCAGCACACTTCCTTCCCAGCGTGCATATGAGCAAACGTGCTGGCTGGCGCCAACCTCAGGATAACTGGCTGGAAGTGAGTCCATGTGGGGCAGACAGAGGCAGGTTTCCTCTATACACACCCAACCAGTTGGAGATCTGAAGGACAGTAACAGACATGACGGCGAGAAGCTGTAGGAGTCGTCTCCAAAAATTATACGACATTGTCATTCAGAGAGCTCAATATTTCAATACAATATTTCCTCTGCAAAAAACCCCCAAAAAAACTAATTGATGATGCAATGCGGAAATATGCTTGACGTAAAAAACAGGATATTTTTGCCTCCCATTGTTCTCGGTTTTGAGCAGCTCTACTGTAAGGAGTGGATTGCACAGCTGTTAGTTCTTGGAGTACATTAGTTACAGGTTGTAATGGAGTAGCACTTGTTACTTGTAAGATCCACTGATCTACGATTTCTTTAAAATTGGAAGATGTTGATAGCTCGTCGAGTCAGGATGGATGAGTTCAAGGTTCCTGAAGCTGTGATTACAGTGTTCAGACTTGATCTTGAAACAAAAACAGAAACAATTCCCTTGATAACGAAAATGAGTGTCAAGGCTTTCAATAAGGTACATGAACATGTAGCCTTTAGCTGCAAAGCTCTTGCTACAAAATCCAAAGAGATTTATCTGGAGCACAGGGATCAGATTCTATTAAGTGATAATTCTAGCATTTGTCCTGCTGAGTGCAACAAATGCTGTTGTTTAGATGAAATCATCAATTCCTTTTCAGACAGTAGTAAAGGATATGCAGGAGAAGGGGGGGGGGGGCTACACCTGGTGCAAAGACAGAGATAGCTCCCATTTGGACTGTATGGGAGTGCCACGATGACCCCTTAACTCTCCAGGGAACCTGGCCTCCCAGTGCAGAGATCCCACTGTGTTTTTTTCTCTCTCTATAACAACCAACACTGGAATTTCTCAGGCCAAAAGGGCCAAGATAAATCAGCTGGAGATTATGGGGAAGTATGCATCAGACAGGCTCATGAGCAGAGATAAAAACCTATTGTCGGGCACTTTCTTTTTGTCTCTGATTTACTTCCCTTGTTGTATCATCCTGCAGGACTTCTCTCATGAGTTTGCCTCATGGTGAGAGGCAACAAGCTAAACAGATTTTAGGCAAAAGATTATGCCTGTCTGTTTTATACTAGTAATTATCCATGCCTCAAATTACATATCTTTGCATTGACGACCTCAAGTAACATCAGGGAATTGGCCTCGGTGTAGCATGAGTTAAGTTCCATCTCTCCTGACAAGATTGAAATAACACAGAGATCAGTAAATTGCTCTCTGAAACCTCAGCCAAGGAAGCCACAGGTAACTTTAATTGCTTCCTTCCATTCTTATATGTCCACTTATGTCATCCTATATATAAACAGAACCTAAATATTTTACAGACTCTCTAACCAAGCAGCATGTACTGATGATGCCATAACATCCCCCTGCAATTGTGGTCAATATTGGTTATACGTTAATGTCCCCACCAACACCTTAGGGACCCGGTTAGAGATAAATGGAGTTATCTGGAAGTAGTTTTCTTAATTGTGGCAAAGGACCTTGTCTTATAATTATGCTTCCCTAGCCCAACAGGCATTTCCATTAAAACAAACATGCTAATATATGCACTTCATATTACAATTAGCCTTGCATCCAGAGAGAACTCCTTAAAGAGAAGTCCGATGTTCTTGTTGTCTTGCACCAATTAAAGAAGTGTCCAAATAGAGCTCTGACAGACAGGAAAAGTGACAGTGACAATGTTTTAAACAAACTGGCTCCACTGTCAGTCTGAATTAGTGTTGGCTGAGCTATTGTTTGAACGTCGGCAGACATCTCGAGCTTCCGCTAAGGGGAATTATGAATGTGTGTTTTATGGGTGGTGTGACATCCAAACAGAAATATGGTCACATAGACCACCAGTAATGAAGTCTTCAATTGCTCACCCTATGTCATCTTTTAAGCACTAATACATTTTTGCTGTCAGTGCTCAGAGACTTGATGGAAAGCCTAAAGCAACAGTTCATAAAAACTTGATTAAAATGTTTAAAACACACAAAGTAAATGTCCAATTTTTTTTTTTATCAGAAAGAATGTTTCTGTTGTATCCTTTGAGTTTTTGCAGATGAATTCTGGTGCGATTATATATAAACTGTGTTTTATATGTACAATGAGGCTAATTTATCAATGTTCAATTGGAAAGTTGTGTGTAAATGTTTTCCAGGGCCAGACCGGACTAAAAAGTCACACCAGATTTAAAAAGGTTTCAGTAGCACTGAATTTTTTGTACTCACATGCACATGTTGATGAATGTTAATTCCCTTTAAATTTTCAAGTACTTAGCTCAGCTGATTTGCTTTTTAGTGATGCCCAGAAAACGCTATAAAAAAGGCAAAGTTTGCAGAGAGATGAAAATGACAAAGTAATGACTCAATGGTGAAACAGGTCTGATCATTTAATGTTTGCATTAGTGAGTCTCCTTATACCGTACGTACATTTACACCAACTCCAGCACTCTTACAGGATCTGAACATGTTTCCAAACCAACTGGTTTCCAAACCAACTTTTGTACATGCGTAAAGAGTTCGGAATAAATTGGAAAATGCGGCCCAATGTTTCTACAGCAAATGTTTCTACCTTTTAAGCACGATATTTAGGTCATCTGCTTTGATAGCTCTTCTGTGTATTGTTCAGACATTGTTGTGTATAAACTAAACTAATACCCTTTGATAACAGGGCTGTGTCCTTTTGATATGGATTTTGGCAAGGCCACACTTTTATTATTTGACTTAATACTGAAGCTAATTGATGTGATGTGCGGCAGGTGTTGTGTCTTCTTCAGTCAAAGCAGACTAAACAACCAAAGAAACACATTGTGTCCTGAAAAGCTGACTTTCACTTGTAAGACACCCCACAGGGAAAGGCAAGAGCAAAGTCTTAAAGCCTGAGCTCTGATCTGGAATCAACTTCCTTTTCTGCATCCATAGACAAAACAGAACCTAGATTACCATTTTTACACCAAAGCCTTTGATTCAACTGCTTGCCTGCTGTCTAAGCAGAGTAAAGTCTCAGGCAGAGAAAACCACTGAAAGGAGGTCTCCTGTCTGGATCTTCTCCAAGCACCTAATTGGCACATTGTCACGATCTTTATTAGTTTGGACATTTTGTGTTTTAAACACAAACCAAGTAATTCAAAACACATGGTGGTGTCTCTTTCAGGCTAATACAACACCACAATGTTGAATTGTTTTGGTTCTCTCACAAACCCAAACTAGGTTTGTTGACCTGAATGAATTCAGTACATTGTGCTACTTGGCCTTCCTGTTACCTTGCAATCAGTTTGTACAGTTATAGTACATCTGGTTAACTAGAGCTCCAACATGTCCTTGCACCATCTGTGTCATGTCCAGACAGTTCTTTGCATAGCTTAATGGATGCATTATTGTAATCATATTCAATTTATTCGTTGACTCTGACATCTCTTTATTCCAATTCTCACATCAACCACTAGTTTAAAATCCACTACAGTCCACAGTGTCTGTTTATTTTAATGCAGTCAGTCGAAGTCAGCCTCAAACCTCCATCTACTGCAGTAGGTGGATAGTCAATCCCCAAAAATGGTGTGAGTAAATTTGACAGATTAGTCATCTCTGTGACTTTTTCCCAGCTGCTGCTGTTTTAGGATTCCCAGATCACACCAAGAGTTCTTTCTTATGGACAGCAGCAGGGGTAAGGGTGATAGAGTGGAAGAAAGGGTCTTTCTTTCCTTCTAAGGCTTTGTGGTGACCTGAGACGTAATTGTCATTCGGTAAGGGTCGAATGGGAATCGGGTGCCTTGGAATACCAAATGAATCACTATGGATGCCTTCTATCAAATTTAGGAAAGTTCTGAAATTGTTCCATGTTGTGTACAATTACTGACTTGTGTAAAGCAAGTATGATTCTTGGGTTGCTTTGGGGATTAAGAGTGAGATTGAGCAGACATGTGAGAACTGTCAGGCAGCCAATTTGAGAATCTACACTGACACTATGCCTAGATCTATGCTTGATGACTTATGATGCAGGAGTTTATCAGTCAGAAATGTTTTTTTTTTTTGGCCCAAATGGTGTTTTTGATGTTTGGCAATTGCACCACAGTTTGTAGGTGTTAGTGGTGTCTGGGTAATGTATGTTCATCACCTATATTAATATAACCAGAACTCATCTGGACTTTGTTGTCCATTTGTGTGTACAGTGGAAAACTAACATACTGCTGAGCCCTACCGTTGATACACAGATCTCTAAGATCGATACAGTTTTGTTTGTATATGTGCCAACTGTACACTGTTGCCAAAGATTTGAAGACTTTTTTATTTCCATTTCTGATCTGGAATACAGTATGAAGTAATAGACTGTTGATAGAAATAGAGTTTTTTTGTGGAGGTTTATTAATATCCGTATGTCATGCAATATTATTAGAAGAGTATTCGGAAAATATTACATACAATTTGCACTTTATTTTGTACGGACAAAACATGACCGGGCGTAATCTAATATGAAACAAACCAACAACAGGGTAATATGATTGTTCCCAAGAAACAGCACAAATTCCATTATTATGAAGACTTATTGGAACTTCTTTACCACTGACTGTGACAAAGCACTGATATTGCAGTCCTTCCAAAAATGTTAAATAAACACCTCCTCACAGAAAAATGTACCTTATCAACAATTACGTTTTCCGATTTGTTTTTGTCAAGTCCCTGGAATGTTACTATTGAAATGAAAATGTATTAAAATGCGCATCCTAATATAAGCCTTGCAGCCAGAACTACTGTCCGAACTGTGCTGTTTCAGAAAATTACTCAACACCTTCTGACCAATCAGAAAAAACTATTCAACAGCACCATGGCAGCAATTTACAGTCGTAATATATAACATTGTCTGATCGTTAATGCTTCTCAATTGGCAGATTAGTAAGAGAAGGGAAAAAAAAGAAAGACTTCTAAGGAAAGTTCTTAGTACATGAATGCGATGAAAAAATAAATGATTGTAAAGTTCATAGGGTGCTTATTTCTTTAAACAAACCCTGAAAAGCTGCAGTAAATTTATCCCAATAGTGGTTTGGGAAAGATATGTTGCATCTGGCAAACCAATGTTAGTTATTTTAATTGACCATTTAGTTAGATATTTATTTAGTATTTTATTGTCTATATACACATTTTGTACTTTGTGAACTCAAACTTGTGAACACACGTCTTCAGAATTGTTAATCGTATTGCTTTGCCTCCCTTTGTCCCTCACACTTCCCTAAAAACACATGCTTCCTGAGAAACTTCTCACGCATGTTTGTCTTATTGTTTCTTACTGCTAAATGTCTCACATAAACAAAGGATTACTCAGAATTGCTGGAATTTGGTCATAAACTTGAAAAGGTGTGTCTCAGTCGAAGACCCCTCGTGAAATGACGTATTGATCTTGTCAATTTTATTAGGCTGGTGACTGAGGTTTTTGGGACGCAATGAATTCTTGCCATTTGTTGCTCTCCTCCATATTAAATTCACAGTAAAGACAGCAGGGTCAAGTGCTTGTGCTGATATGTTTTAACTGTGCTCTTCACTTTAAAATAAACCAGGAATTAACTTAGACTATATCTGTATAAAACTGTATTTGACTAGTTGTTGTGAACAAGTCCTCCTTAATATAAGTAATCAAATTAAACTGAAGCACTGGCTCCTTCACATACCA
>JAFFST010018885.1:60366-76654 GCA_022414735.1 Noturus placidus | reverse complement strand
ACAAACATGCAAAGGAACAGGAAATGAGGAAGGGGGCAAACACTTTTTCACACCACTGTACATAGTTTGTTTAATTGTTATAGCTACGTAAATAGTGATAAAGCTGGCCAGATCAGTCAAAGATCATCGATGGAACAGTTTACCATCCAAATGCTTATGCTTGAGCTTTAGAATAAAATTAACTGATTTGAATTAGAAAATGTTTGCCTTCACAGCCCTCCTGGATACAAGTCTGGCGTTCATTAAGCTGTTGACTATGCACATGGGGACCAGGCTGCTTGTTTTTCGGCTGGTTGAGTCCAATGTTGTGTGCTCTCAGGGTGGCAAGCCTTTTCACAGCTCACTAAAGATCACACATTTTCCCCTCAAAGTATAACAGATAATTGAATATGTTGTGCTTTTGTATTCTGAAGCCTTTTTAAAAGGATCGTGAACCTTTTATGATAAACTTTAGTGTATTATACTTTTACAAGAGAAAAGCGAAAAGAGAAAAACTAATGTGTTTGTGATCTTATAGGGTGGAAAAATTATTAATTAATTAGCTAGACCACTTGGTAAGTGGGCTAGTGTTTTTGCCCACTCCCTTGTTTTTTTGAAGAGAAACCTAAATGACTAGGTCAAAAAACTTAATATAACATAATGCAATGTGATATACAGCAAGAGCAGGCCAGTTCAATGTGTTAATATAGACTGAGGGGAACAAACAAGTATGAATTCTCAGGAAGAATATGACTGTGTAACCATAGTCTTTATGCTATAGTGTAACTTTTTAAAATCACATTTATGTCCTCGACAAAAAGACACTAAGTCGTTCGCGAATGAATGGCTATGAACTGTAGTGTTTCACACTGCATGTAAAAACATTACTTGAGTATGACATTTTTATTTTCTCCTCACTGTGCATTGGGCTAGCAGCTATGATTGGTTTTGTAAGTGTTTTCACACGTTCCTCATTCTGAAAAGATTTCTGTTATCTGTGTGCACTAATTAATCAGACTTGTAAATACTGTTCTACTGCCAGCCAGATTGTACCTTGGATAATGTATGTAGTGTGGCAGCTGCTGAGATTTTGAAGCACGGATGTTATGAAAACTTATTTTGGAAAAGTCAGTAAGAAGTAGGGTTTATTTTCTTCCTTTGGTTCTTTGACTGCTTGGAAATTTCAAACAAAACGCTTATAGCCCAGGTGCCGTATCTGCTTGGCTTGGACGCCTGGGCTAGTAGTTTGTCCAGCTTAGTAGTGGAGGGGTCACAAGCATGGATATTATTTTAAAAGCTAAAAGTCCAAATCCCGCATTGTAGTAAAAACCAATCGAAGCACACAAAGATATGATATTATGTTACTACAGAGATTTCGATGGAGTTCTACTAGATCACTCAATGCAGAAATGAATGTGATGCTTAAATGCTTATACTTCCATTGGGAATTGTACATGTCAGGGCTGACCCATTCATTTCCAACCCCCTAATAGTAATTGAGTGCAAATTGATTTTGTAATATTCATATCATCTTATGCTTAATTTCCCCCCCTGAAATTCTGAAACATAGTTCATTCAGGAATGTTCATTTTATCATTAGGTTTTACATTTCTGATTAATTGACCCACTTTATGGAAAATCTGAAGGGTGGGATGTGACATCTTGAGCAATCAATGAAACACAGCCAAAGACAATGTCTTGCTGTTCCCTCCAGTCCGACCAATCACAGGTCCACCAAGGCCACTAAGGGAAGTAAAGGCACTCATCCATTACACTGACAGCTCCAACACTGCATTCAGCTCAACAGCCTACATCATGTCCCTGTCTGAGCCTTTCATCACAGTATTCTTTACTGGGAAGGGCTCAGTGTGGGTTGGCTCTTGTTATAAGGTCTACGTTTAACAGGAAATGTCACGGTATTCCACCACCTGCTATTTGAATTCCTTTTAACTCATTCTGAATGGTCAAATTCTTTACTTCAAAGTCAAGCAAACAGGCATTCATGGCTTTTGGCTGGAAATTGGTGAGATAATGTCTGGATAATAATCTTGCTTCTCTGTCACCCATTTTAATGGCTTAGGTTATTTGTTAGGTTATTTGTTTCTATCCCAGAATGATGTGGTCTGTCTTTTCTGATTGGGAAGCCATATAGAAAAGAAACAAAGTTATAGTGGGGGAAGCAGCCAAAGACCAGAGTTCTCAAGAGTCTTGTCTCATGGAAGTGCCTAAGTATCAGCTACTTCCTCTTCCTGATGTGTGATGCTTTTCCCACACTTTTGTGTTTGTCTACTTTCCTTGTATTGAAAAAGCTAATGAGTGACTTTTGTCTGGGTCAGAGGAAACGGAACTTGATTTGACTCGATTTACAAATGCAGATTTGCAGATGACAAGTTCTCTCCAAATTGGCATATTTAGAATGTCTTAAATTGGACGCAAACAGCGTGGCTGGCTATGACTCAAGCTCAGAGCGGATTGTCCACTAATCGTAGGGTTGGCGGTTCGATTCCCAGCCCACGTGACTCCACATGTGACACATGAGACACAGTGTAAAGCACTTTGAATAAAAACACTATATAAGTGCATACCATTTACCAAAGAGGAAGTTAACATTTAGACCACAAAGCAATTTTCCATCTAATCCCACACACCCAAAAAGTCAGATGCTAACAAATTAACCCATTCGATTGGAAAGTGTTTGCTTGTTAATTAGAATGCATGATCACCTGAGTGCATTTAATCACCACTAGATTAGTTTCCGAAATGCACTGCTTCCTTTACTGAGTAGAAAGCACATTGTAATACAGCCAACAAAAAGTCTCTTTAGAGTCAGTAATTATGATGGAAACCAAGTTCTTTATGCCTCATAAATCAAAGTTAGGAGTTCCTTATAAGTCACTGTTATGAAGAATCCCAGTTTTAATGGGGAATGATGAGGTGTAATTTGATTATTTTCTTTTCCACCAACTGGATTCTGTCACATTTAACACAGACATAAAATCCCCTGAAGGACAATTTAGCAAAATTCATTTTATTAATACCAGATGGACTTCCACCTTTCAGAGCTTACATTTAGTATATTGTCTCTGATTCAACAGTGTGAGTTAATTTCCTTCAACAGAAAGATTAATAACTTTGCAGTGATTTGGAGGGAGGCAATAAGGCCATTTGATCGTTTCTTGAGTCAAGCACCTGCACTTTGGTTGCTGTTGTAAATCCAGTGGTCAGGCATGGGTTGAGATCTTACGGAGTCTAAATGGGTTTGGGGTGTAAATCAGACGTAGCATCTTACCAAACTACTGCCATAAAGCTGTCGCCTCCTCCAAACCTTCTGATGATCCCCAGTCATCTCCATCTGCCTCTGAGAACCTTAAGCAGATGCCCAGGACTTGTGGACATGGAGTGCTAACGGGTGACTCATGCTGGGCTTTTTATGCTGGAATTAATTTTGGTGTTGAAATAGACTTCATGTGCTTCAAAGGTTTGTCTCAATGGTTTCTCTCTGCTGCAGATCTTGCTGAAAGTTTCTGTGTTGGAGTAGCAGCTTAATTGGCGTAGCTTTTGAGGTTGTGAATGGATGGAAAAAGTTCCCTATCTCCATTTTGCATATGCTTAGCCCTGAGCTCAATTTGCCTGTGTTTGAAACTCTCCACAGGGGTATTTGCAGTAGTATAAGTGGGTCTCCATGGCTCTGTCTACAATAAACCCCAGCATGGGAAAAGACCCAGCATGGAAATCAACACAAAGGAGACTAACTATTCAACTATTCCTATTTTTTGGTTTCTCGGCCAGCTAATTAGCAAGCAAGAAAAGTGTTAATAGGTTTAAAAGATGTTCTACACATTGGTCTTCTTAGGATCTCCAGAATGTTTTAGTTGTGCAATTGCAACATCTATTTATTGCGTTTATAGTGCACTTTTAGTGTCCATTGAAGTGTTTTGAGGTTACATGAGCAATTTGTTTACATAGTATGACCTCTGTAAGGAAATAGAATAAAGATTGCAGGGGGCTGATTAGACATGGGAACGTTTGTCTAAACAATGCATCAGTTTTCCCTTCAGGGTGAACCTTGTCCAGCGGAGGTCACATACGCACATCAGAATCAGGTAGCGGCTTACTGAGTAATCATGTTTGTCATTTAAGGGTCTGTTTCTCTTAGGTACTGTCACCACTCTGAATGCTGAAGCACTTCCCCAAGTGCTTCAGGATTGCATCATCCTCAGAGTGTGGCACTACAAATGAGGATGTGCAGCTGGAATGGTTCACTTTTTTCAGAACACAAGACAGACGTCAACAGGACAGGAATGTCATAGTGCAGGAATGTAATCTGGAGCCTTCTTTAGCCTTACTGAAGCATCCTGAAGTTGAAGAGAAAAATGGCCTATTTTCCATCTTGTTTGGTCATTTGTCAATTCTGAGGACTCTTAAGTAGTTCTCAAGAAGAAGACATGTACAGATTGCAAAAAAAGTGTACACACCTCTGTTAAAATGGCAGGTTTTGTGAGGTAAAAAAATGACACAAAGATAAATAATGTCATATCTTTTATATGAACTTGCAAAGTATACAAATAAAGTGAAAAACAATCACAAAAAAAGGAAAATAACAACTACAACCAGTATTCTAGATGCATAAATGCGCCCACCCCTAAACTAATAGTTTGTTGAAGTACCTTTTAATTTTATTGTACAATTCAGTCTTTTTTTCTGACAGCATGGCATTGACTTGGCAATATTTTTCCACTCTTTCTGGCAAAAACATTCTAGATCTTTCAGATGATGAGGTGATCTCCTGTGCACAGCCCACTTCAGGTCACCCCACAGATTTTTAGTTTGATTCAGGCCAGGGCTCTGGCTAGGCCATTCAAAAACATTTATCTTTTTTGGTTAAGCCATTCCTGTGTTGATTTGTATGTACAGTGCATTCACAGCGCTTCACTTTTTCCGCATTTGGTTATGTTACAGCCGTATTCCAAAATGGATTAAATTCATAACTTTCCTCAAAATTCTACAAACAATACCCCATAATAACAACGTGAAATAAGTTTGTTTGAAATCATTACAAATTTATTTAAAAAAAAAAAATAAAAAAAAAGCAGCCATAAAGCATGATGCTGCCACCACCATGCTTCACCATTTGTATTGTGTTCTTTTGGTTTTTTTTGTGCCATACATACATTTTGGAATTATGGAATTATTATACCATATGGACTTCTCTCATCAGACCATAACATATTTTGCCACATGGTTTGGGGTGATGAAGTTGGGCTTGGATGTTTTTTTGTGAGAATGGGCTTCCGTCTAGCCACCCTATCCCATAGCCCAGACATGTGATGAATATGAAAGATTGTTGTCACATGCAGAGAGCAATCAGTACTAATCTTGATGCTCCTGCAACTCCTTTAATGTTGCCTCAGGTCTCTTGGCAGCCTCCCTGGTAAGTTTTTGTCTTATCCTTTTGTAAATTTTGGATGGACGTCCTGTTCAGGGTAATGTTACTGTGGTGCGCCGTTTTCTCCACTTGTTGTTCAGTGTTCCATGGTAAACCTAATGTTTTGGAAATTCTTTTATACCTTTCCTGACCAATATATTTCGACAAGTGAGATACATTACTGTACATGCTTTGTAAGCACTTTCTGGACCATAGACCACTGTGAGGAAAATTCTGCAGAAATAGTTGGCTATTTTGGGGGGTTCATCTGAATAATTTAATTGATGACAGCTATATAATAATGACTTTTTTTTTTGAAGATGAGATTGAATGTGGTTCATTCTAAACACAGCCACATCCCCAAATACAAAAGGGTGTGCACATTTATTCAACAAGGTTTTGATGGTAACTTTTTGATTTTTCCTATTTTTTCCTAAAAGGTGTCTTATTGTTTCTCGCTGTTGTAATTTCACACTGATGGTGGAAAAAGTTTTGACAAGATTTATCTTGATTTAATTTTTTTCACCAGAAAACATGACATGCACTGTTTTAAGGAAAATCTAGTTCAAACTTAATGGGCAAATCCTTTGCCTGTGTGTACCAAACTGGACCAATGGGAGCAAAAGTTGTCCTTGATATGTGACACAAATATTTATAAAATGCTTGTAGCATGTTCATGTCTTTATTATAACAAACTGAATGAATCAGACTGATTGGTCTGTGATTAGCTTGAATTCGTCCCATTACCCATTGACGGCATCCAGTAATCATGTATAGTGAAATGCTAATACATACACACATGCTTCTAATCATAGGTTTCCGGTAGATGCTAAATTTCATCAGTAAAAATATATTTTTCTGTGTCCTTGTGTTTATCACAGCAGCAAATCAGTAACGTGAAAGAGAGTACTTCCTGCATTGCTACGAGTAGAAACTGGAGATGAGGTGTGCAGGATTCTGGAGGACAGGGAACATCTTTCCACTGCTGGCAATGCTGTTTCAGTTGCTTCTGCCTGCCGTTAGAGCCGACAGGGCCTGGAACCAGTACATACCACGACTGCAGCTCTCACATACAGGTTAGAAACCAATAAGCCAGCTTCAGTTGTTTTTAAATTGTCAATTTAGTTTCCACATTTTATTTTGTGACCAGGATTTTTTTTTAAGTGCAGAAAATAAAAAGTTACATTATTGCAAATTGGTTTAGAGGAATCATGGTCCTGGAATTATGGAATATTTGGATTAATGGAGGCCTTTTGAAATTTTTATTACTGAGGGAAAATGAAATTTCTTACAGGAATTCGACATTACAATTATTATAACTTGCCATTATTGCAAAAATGCGCCGTTACTATAACCTTCCATACCACTGCTAATCAATACAATCAAAGCAGAGACATTTTTAAGGAAAATTTTGTTTTCCTCAATTGGTGTCGATAAAGTAACTTCTGAAATCCTTATCAGATTCTTATCAGCCAAGTGTTTATGGAACACTATCATGTCAGTGTTGTGGTTTTAACAAGGTGTGAGCTTTTAGTAATGGCAGTAACTATCTTGGCTTACATCTGCTTAGCCGCTAACCTCAGGCTAAATAATATCTACAACCATATCTTGTCTTTTTTAATGGGGCCAATAGTTAGTATGTTATTAAGGACATAATACTATTTTTTCATCCTGAGTTAACTAGGAAATTTAATATTTGCATTATAGTCCTATAGTCCTGTTCATTTCAAAGTAAAAGCAATGAACAGAACTATATGTAAACTTATCCTTTCATGCTTTGGTAATTATGACCTTTTATCTTATTTTTTCCTATTTCATTTCAAGTCTTAACCCTTTGTTTTTCACAATGTTATCACTACGATAAATGTGGACACTTACAGTATCCAAAGAAAAACAACAGTTCCAAAGATAAGGTTGTGCCTCTGGGATATTTCACTTGGCATCCCGTGGGCTGTCTGTCTGATCATTCTCTCCATAAAGGCGCTCATCCCCAGAGCCCTCGCCTCTTATCAGCTCATCCCAGTCCGCCCTCAGCTCTGACCTCCAGAACTTTCTGGAACCGGCCAGCACTCTGCCGACTTCCTGACAGGAAAGAACCTCACAGGGAGGAGTTGTACAGTGTCCTATCCTCTTTACTGCCAATGTGCTTCCCATTATCTCTAAGCGTGTTAATACTGGGTCTCAAACATACACATCATCTCTGAGGCGCCGGTTATTTATGACACAAGAGCAGCACACCTCCAAGGCTTGGCAAAGAATCTCCAACCCAGACGTTAGTCATTAACAAGGAAAGGTATCTGTAAGGAGGTCAGTTGCCTCACTTAGGGAGGAAATAATAGGAAGAAAAACAAAATTTGCAAACAATGCTTATGCACAAAGGTTAGCTGTCAAACTTTCCTGTCTTAGTGAGCCATCAATAAGATGTGTTGGCTGTAGTATTTCTTGTAGACCTTTGGTAAATCCTCTTGGAAAAAAAGACAGGCTGGAGCTCTGGGACTAAGAGCTTTTGCAAAATAATATGGAGTTACTCTGAATAACTTCTGCGCTTGCCTAAAGAAAACCTGTTAGGTAGTATCAACTCTACAGTTAACATGAAGTGATTAGATATAATGGTTTTATTGTGCTTGAATGAATTTGATGCCCCACTTTTGCTACAAGATTAATCCTTTTAAAACAGAGCCCTGCTAATAGAGTGACGTAAAATAGATGGTCCAGTGATGCAATTTCAGTATATGTCTGGTTCTTACCAGTGTAATTCTCACAGATATTTTTCCTATGACAGAAGACATGGACAGCAAAGTGGATTGCAACCAAAGTAAACTGGCCCCTGGTTGAGAATGACATCATGTCTCTGTTTCTTCCTAGCAGGAGTGAGCTTCATAATGACAATTAACATTCTGCCAGCTGCATTTCTTTGAGTCTTATATGGTTACCGAAATAAACCTGAGATTGTGAGGTATTCATTTCCTCCCAAGGTGAATGGCTGCAGAAAGTCGTGAAGGGTTCAAATGGTGGATTTTCATCTCTTATAATACAGTATTCATGTGGAATGATTTATTTCAGTGGTGTTCATTTTCATAATGTCATTCTTGGTAAAGGGATTGGAATATCACACTTTAAGTCCACCTTTAAACGTTGCATCTATGTCTGTTCTTAGAATGTAACCCATTCCTGATAGCAACGCTGCTGGTGCCATGTGGTGTCATGGCGATGGTGACTGTGTGACATCTGTGTACATTTCGGATGGCTCGACACTTTAAGCTTTGACCTAATGAAGCTGTCAAGTCACGAACACTGAACAGGGCACAAGCCTTGCTGAAGAATGCTTTTAATTAAGGGAAGTACACAGGGAAACAGTGGACCACTGTGCATGAGGGCATAAGTGTATCATCTACACCAGCGCAAGTAGATAAATGATTAGCTCAGGAAAGAAAGTTGTCTTTATCCAGAAGTCCAGAGCTGATATCTTAATACGATGGTCATTTTTTGAAGTAAAACATGCTTGTCCGATGATAGATAACCTAATCTATCCTTAAACCTGATTGCTACCTTAAGTTCCACTGAAGTAATACAACCATATCCTTCTGATATATCTTAAGTCACGTTCAGTGAGATCACTTTGGTCCCTTAAACTTACACTCACACTAGATCAGTTCAGCTTCTTGACTACTGGTGATTGAATTAGATCAAAGCCTTTTGGATGTCTAGAGATGTTCTGTTGGATTGTAAGTGGTTTGGTATAACTAGGCCAAACAGCATGTGGTCTAGTTTCTCTTGGAAAAAAGGAGCAGGATCTGGAGTGCTTCACAAGTATCTCTCACATTGAGTATGTGAGTGTGTTGCAACACATTCTTTGCACCAATGTGTACCATAGTATCTCAAGGGACTTGATGTGTTACAGAACATTGTGGGACTTAATGCAGTGAACAGCACAAATAGGCGAAAGTGTTCTTGTCACTGCTGTGTGTCTGTGCAGCTCCATAACCCCCGACACCCCAAGGAGTCCAGAACTCATCCCACACAGCCTGACCTCTAATTCAGTGACTAATTTACTAAGTGTTTATTTTTAAGTGACTCAGAGCTATATTGTAGAAGATAGCTGTGGCAAGGCATTTTAACACTCACTGTAATATGAGAAAAGAACAGAACGCTTCTTGAAATCACTTCAGGATTTTTCTGGGTTTTGGTGTAAGCTGAAAGTAATACTGCACTTACATGGATGGTTTCACCAAGCTGTTTTTTTTTTTTTTTTTTGGTGACATTAGCCAATTGCTTAATAAAGAAGTGCAGTGAACCTCATGAGGGCAAAGCACTGGGAGGCCACTGAGAAAACAAATTCAAGAAGACTTTACACAAGTGAGAAAGGAGAAGTCTCAGACTGGACTTGCCTGCCTTAGAATGAGAGTTAAAGGGGCCTGAAATGGGGAACTAATATATATTAATGTCTCCAGATGCAGAAGAGTCCATCATGAATGGGGCATTAACCATAACAAGCCTCAGCATGCTATTCAGCTATGCAACTTAAAGAATTTTATTCAGTAGCTACTGGAAATTCTTCATTAACAACAAGAGAAACCATAGATTGTAGGAGATTGAGGGGTAAAATCATCATCTAAACATCTAGCAAAACGTAATTGACCAATTTAACGATGTTCTGGATTTCATAGTGATTAAGAAGTTTCTGTCATATAATTGAATTCAAATGGACAGTTTTCTCCACTGAGCTGTTATTATTCATGAATGAATTGACAACATGGAGCTGACAGGTGCCATTTTCTTAGGAACACAGTTACATTTATTGGTCTTTATGTAGGAAGCCTAATGCTAAAAAAAATAAATAAAATGAAGTTATCTTTATATAAAGATTTAGGTGAAAGGGAGTGGATAGTGTTACAGTAGATTTAAAAGAAATGGCAGAGAGACATGTACTGACATGCACATCCTCCCAACACATGCGCACACACACACACAAATGAATGAGCTCGTGGGCAGATGTTTTACATAAATGGATGTATCATGTACAAGAACACCCTGATCTCAAAAAGGAACAAATAAGTGTGATCATGTTAGCTCTGACTTTAATTAAGCAATGAAACTTGTCCTGGCCTTAACCTTCGTCGTTTCTCTTGAAATCCTGAGGCTTTCTCCCAGTTCCTACAATTTAGTGAGCTTAATGTCCCATTTACTGGCCTCCCCCGATTGCAAATGAGTGATGACCCATTGACAGTCTACGCTTACCACTTTGATCTGGCTCTCATACTGTGGAATAACTCTGAAGCACTTATCTGAATCCGTCAGATATGATTAGTTGCATTTAGGCCACTTTTGGCCTACAATGCACTTTAATATTGCATTAACTGACTATTATTTATCTTGGATCCACATTTATCTAGGAAATTTCTTCTGTTTAAGTCTAAAACCTTGTTTTGTTTTATTTTGAAAGATAAGCAAGAAACCATAAATATAAAAATAAAGTAATAAACCACAACTAGGCATGATGTTATAGGTTGATTCTTTTCAAGACATCCATGAAACATATTAGTTCCTGTTATCATGTATGTTATAGCTACTATAAATAGGTGATCAGGTCACTTTCTCTTCAAGTTAATAGGAAAAACAGCTTGTTAGAAAAAAAAATCTGTTAGAATATCCTCCATCGTTGGAGTTTGACTTTGCAGAATACTGAACAGTTACATTTGATTGCTGATACTGGAGACTCCTTCCATAAATATTACATGAACATCTCCTTATACAAATCTTCACAATATCACATAGTATATTTATCTTTTGTTGTTAAAAAGCATCATGATTTACTATTGGACGTAAATAATATTGAGAGTCTACCATAAAGTCCCAGTGAATGAGCCTTTACTATAGAAACAATCATTTACCAGTATTAATATAAACCTCTATTGTCAGATCGATGCTGTTATAGATGAATAATCAACACTTTCTGACCTATCATATTTGAGAATTTGAAAGCACAAAGTGTCAAACCATAGGTAGATAAAGGTGGATTTAATTATAGGGACTTTGTGAGGAAAATGCACCACTGCAGAGGAGCTGTACAGGATGACACCCTTTCTTGTGTCCTAAACTAACTAGTAGACAGTAGGTGAGCCATTTAGGTGAAAATGTACAAGCATTTGGTTTGGCTGTACTGTTTATACAATTCTTAATGTCTCTGACGTGTTGCCAGTATTCCGTTTTATAAAGTATATATCCTCAGCAAGAAGTATTTATAATACAACTGTCAGCTGATATCAGTTAAAAGCTTATAGCAATCTTATTGCAAACTTTAGTCACATGGAAAGAATAACAAACTAGGCTTTAAGGTTTGGCGACACATCATAGTTGCTGAAAGCCACTTTTTTTTTATTTCTTACTTAAGCCCATGGTACTAAGAAATTAACTAATCTGATAGTGGAAAGTGGAAAACGTTCCATGGCAGGGATTCAGTATAAGCTATGGCAGATTCAGGTCTGGGAATTTATAGCCTCAGCAATGACAGATACACTTAGACATAATTTCCTAATACCATAGCTTGTTTCTATGGTTTTAAAAAAAATTCTCTCACTCTCTTCTGTCTTCTGTTTTAACCTGGTTCTCCATAAGCATCTTGATTTATTAAACCAGATCCTCTTTCCCATCCTCTTTTTGATCTTTTTCACTCGTTTGGATGCTCATTAAATTTATTAACGAGAGTAAAATTATTAGTTGCCACAATGTACTAATTCATTAATTGTTCCATTTATCCTTCCTCAACCATGTGAGATTCCCTTACGCTCTGGTTTAATGAAGCAGAGCTCAGCCATGTAGCACAACTAGTCTCCATTCTTTGCTATTGAGACCACGAAGTGCAATGTTGAGAGAGGAAGGGGCGGGGTTTCTTTAGTTCTTGTCATTCCGCCTCGTTTTCCCATTTCTCCCTCATCAGGCTAATGAGGCTGACCCTGAACACCTCCTGCAGAGAGGGGCCTTATGAGTAATTACGGTCACTGGTTGCCACTGACCCAGGCTGAAGAACTGAGTCCCAGTGGAGTATCTCTATATCCGGCAACTTCAAACTGAATGTATGGATATCGCAAGTTTGAGAACCAGAAGATGAAGAAGGCAGGAAATTTAATTTTTTTATTTAATTTTTTTTAACCTGCTTTCCTCTCTTCCGGAAAGGCCCCACTCTTCCTAACAACTACCATTCTTGAACTGATTCCTACTCTGTTGAATTAACTATTTTCAGCTGAGCTCCAAAGAACAATGGAGCTATTTTTTGTGACTCTATATGCTGTGAAATCAAAGGAAATTTCTCGTTCGCTCCAGATTTGCTGCTTGGGTTCCTGTCATTCTTTTAAAGCAAACATTCCTCTTTTTTATTATTTTAAATATAAAAGTATTTTAAAGTGAAATAAATCTTTTTTTTTTAAATAATTAATTAATTTTATTTTTTAAAAATCTTCAGATTCTGAGACTAAAGGATTTATATTCATGTGACTTAGCTTTACACTAATTCATATATTTTAATACATATATTTAGTATCAGGCATCATATAACCTTACAAAGAAAGCCAATAGAACCACCAAATTGTCCACTTATTGTTTGCTGTTGCTCTCCTCATTTATGTTTATGGGCCCAATCATTTTTGCTGGGGAAAACATCAAGCTTTCATATCATCAACAGCACAAATTCCCCACAGACCTATTAAAGACTGGAGGAAACCTGAGGAGAGCCATATTTTTTGTCTCAGTGCTCTCCCTCCTAGCCTCCTTGGAGAAACAACTGGAAATTATCTCAGAAGTTATATCCTGGTGCCCATAAACACTGAAAGAAAGACAACTCGAAACACAGGAAAAACCAAGAACAGATTTTTTCGGTTACCAATACCCTTCCATTCAACATGGTTGTGACCATAGATACACATCTTCATAACCATCGTTTATAGACCATTCACAAATCGTTACCTGATTCCATCAAGATGATATTAGCTTTCTGAGAATTAGGGAATAGCCTGTGGTGTCCGTATACATTTGTTACTGTTGTGAAATCTTAATGAATGACCTACCACTGACTATTGCACCAATATGTTACCGCTGTTTAAACTCCCACGAGGTGATAGTAATCTCTCCATCATCATGCCCCCATATCTCTTAGTCGCCTGCTTTTATTGTCACGTGACTGTCTTGCTATATTATGTGGCGTAAGGCATGGCAACTGGAGTATGTAACATTACTAAAGGTCCTGCATTCTCCACAGTTGGTGCAGAAAGCGTTTCCTCTGTTTATACTGAAAAGGTATTCCATAGCAGTGAAAATATTGGGACGGTACTCTGTCATTAAATCTGTCTCTTACTCTTTTTGTTGGTCAATGGATGCAGCTGGAATAGAATGACAAAACACTTTGTCATGTAATGCAACTATATTAAAATTGCACACTATTTATTTCTTGAACAGACTCTCAACTTATAAAATGAAAAAGATAGTGCTATCACAAAATCTTATCAAAAAGTCTTATGTCTCCTAGTGCATTTTCATTAAATATTTTTTAAACCCATAAGCTCCTAGAGGCAGTGGATTGAAAATTGTACACACTTGTATCAAGAAATCTGATACAATGAAAATGGCTGTGTTTTTTGGACCCTTAGTGTAAACTTTAATGCTAAGCATTTAGGTATGTCTAGTCTAATCCTAGTAATTTTTGACGAGTTCCTGGAGCGATTCTGTCAGGCAAGTTCCGTCAAAATACAGATGTCAGACTTTGGCACATAAAGGGCACTTCCTCTGATATGCAAGTTTGGATGCTTTGTTTTGCAAGTTGGAGATGATTTAAGTAAGATTCAGAACTTGTGCAGTGGACTATAAAATAACTGCAATGACATCATTACATGCTAACCACATATGGCAACTGTGACCATGAAAGGATAGGAGCAACACGGTTAAGAGAACCAATAACAACATGATGTAGTGTGTTTGAAGCAGTAGACTCCACCTTTATGGCAAGGCTGAAGTACCTGCCAAAGATAATATGCTTGCAAGGAAGAATTCTATATAGAAGATTACAAATTTGCATGTCTTTGTGTGAATGAATGGGTACAAATTGACCCTAAAGAGAGTAGCTAAGAGAAGAAACACCATTTGTTTCAGTAATTGGCATGAAAAAAAACAATGGGCCTGATTTAGTATAAACAACAAACACAATAAGACTGTTAATCCCTTTTATTTTCTTCCTCTACATTATAACATCCAATGAGGTAACTTATTGCCCCTCTCAGTGAGAGATTGATGTCAGTTTTCCCAGATATGCATCCCTGGCCATTGCAGATGTTAGACACCTTGGCTGACAGCCTTAAGTCCATGTTGACTCTTATACTGCCCAATGCTTTGCTTACACAACTGTTAGGGAGCAGATGCAGTTTGCAAGGAGATATTTCCACATACGCACTTTCCCTTCTTCACTAGCAGCTGGGATGTTTGCCTTTCCTGTGTGCTTCTGAACTTTTGGCATCTTTGTGTTTTTCCTGCCACTCAAGCTTTACGGTCAATCAAATAGCCTGAGTGCAAATGAGCAGAGACGGAAATTCAGATATAATACTGCACATGCTTGGTTCCCATCAGGTTGATGTGATACACATGATGTTTGGGACCTTTTTTAACACCACTTCCAGTAAAGGTTGACTAAAACCACCCTTTTTTAAGCATTACAACATACAAGTTGTGTCTGAGTACAAATTCATTCAGTAATCACTGATTTCCCAAAGTTACATTTTTTAAAATGGTCACGTTCCTCATCACAGCTCAGTCTGCAAACTTTGATATCAATCTGTCTATGAGACTGCTGCAGGTGTTGGGCACAGGACCAGCGCATTTCTGCTTTAGATTGCAAACAATTTCTAACAAATGTTTTATATATGGTTTGTGTTTCACCAGTGCTCCCATGCATAATCACTTAAGCTTGTGAACTCAACAGAACCTTCTTCCATGCCTACAGGGGAAGGGAAAAGAGAGCCAGACCTGGAGTATCAGTAGATTTAATGGGTTTGGAATTTGGAATATCTCCAATAATACTGTTGTAGATGTTGGAGAAGTAAAAGCTCAGGGCGAATAGTGTTTCTGGGTGGCTTAACCCAAGGCAAGACCTAATCCTGGGTCTTACTCTATAAAGAGAATGGTAATCATGCCCCAACTATGAACTGTTAAAGCCTGGCTAATGAATCTTAGAGCTCAAGACAGTCATGCCCATGGGCACTGACCTATCAAAATTAATCAGTGTTAGAAAAGGTGACATCAAACTGAACTTTGAAGATGATACTAGTATCAAAACCTCAAATGCCATCTAGCCTTAACCGAAATTCTTATTTTAATGGGTAAGATTCAGGAAGCATTGCTTTGCTAATATAGGGCTATATTCAGAGTCGAGTTAAGCATGCGCACAGAGGATTTAATTTCATTGTGCACACTGGCATTCAGACCTCAGATATAACTTCAAACTTAAGCGCAATTCATAAGCTGTACCAGAGATATGCATGTTGTAAATATGTGTAAAAATGTATCACCCATCTCTGAAAACACACAACTTTCCCCTCATAAATACTGTTAAGCTGTTGGACTTAAGTCACTTACTTAAGTTGCCAACTCTGAGTATGACCCATGATACATAAATAAAGCAAAGGAAAGCATCACTGGAGAATATTGGTGAAATTCCAGGCATTAAGCAGTGTAATAAATGTTTAGAGCATTTTATTTCATTACCATTTGTACAAATGAAATATGTCACAGTTTTAGATGTTCATAAAACAGCTTGATGCCAACACTGTGCAACAAAAAAACAGCTACAGTGGTGTGAAAAAGTGTTTGCCCCCTTCCTCATTTCCTGTTCCTTTGCATGTTTGT
>JAFFST010018885.1:46985-59156 GCA_022414735.1 Noturus placidus | reverse complement strand
TGTGTTGTCCTTGACTATTGTTTAAATTGGTTTGATGTTCCGAAACACTTAAGTGTGACAAACATGCAAAGGAACAGGAAATGAGGAAGGGGGCAAACACTTTTTCACACCACTGTATATACTTCAAAGATAGACCATATTAAATACTTAGTTAACACGCATCCCTTTGGAACATAGCTTTTGAGGTTGGTATGACTTATCCCAGATGGTTAGTTGACCATCTGCATCATGTCTGCATGATTAGTGCTGTCTTATGTAGCAGACTGTAGCACTGAAGTGGAACAATATGAGCGTTGCATAGACTGACCCCCTATCAGTTTGAAGGAAAAACACAGTTACTTCGATGTTACCTTTAAAAAACACGCCATCATGTCACACAATCATCAACTAATCAGAAAGGGTCGACTCGGTCAATTCCTCAGCACATTTTAACTATTGTTTTTCCATTTGCTCATTCACAGTTGTCATGCTTACATTTTCAGTTTTCCCTTGAAAGCTTGAAAGTAAATATAAGCTTGATGAAGTCGATAGTCTCCTGCAAGTCCGTGCCAAATGGAACCAAGCCATTTCGTCCTTCTTTCAAACTGAAGATGACCTCAACCACCTGGTTCTAGCTCTTTCCTTTTGACTGGAGCTGTTGGTGAAATACTGCCTCTAAGGTCAAAAAAGCATAAATTGTAAAATAAATAAATAAAATAAATCAATAAATCCATACCTCCTCCTAAAGCGATAAGAAAACCTAACTTGGTATAAGACGTTTGGATGATAGGTTGGCATGTTAAAATTCACCTCCTGTGATCAGGAGTTATGAGCAGCCCATTGTTTTGATAACATGATACATGTGGCTATGTGGAAGCAGATGTGTGTGCACAGGGGAAACAAGGAAATTTCCAGTGTTTTTAGGACAGGTTTGGTAATGGGAAAATGGGAAAAATATATATTAGCAAAATGTAGACATACACTATATTGCCCAACCTTTGTGGAAAAGTGACCATAACATTAGAACATCCCATTATGGATTTAGTCCTCCTTTGATGTTATAGTAACATCCACTCTTCTGGGACGGCTTTCCATTAGATTTTGGAATGTGGTTTCAGGGATTTTCCCAGGTTTGGGAAGTGAGAAACTTTAAAAGTGAGAATATATAGAGCATATGCAATGTAATGCCAAATGTTTATACAGTCACATGTTTGCTACTAATTAGGTAAATGATTTTGATTTATGATATTAAAAAAAGCCTATTTAAGATTTTTTTTCTCTGAAACAAAAATGTCAGTTTAAAATAGTAGGGTGGATTGGTGAATTAAAAAAGAAATAATAATAATAATAATAATAATAATAATAATAATAATAAATAAATAAAACTTCCTATGTGTGGGTGTGTTGAATCTACAGTAAAAAAAAACAAAAAAAAACAAAAAAACCTGAATCTACAACATGGAGACCTACAAGAAGCACACAGTGAAACCCAGGTCTCTGTTGGGTTCTTGGTAAACATTTGTGGTTAAAAGTTTCTTGGTGATGACATAGGCAAGGCGGAAATGAATCCAGCAGGTGCTGTTGGCTACATAGCCCTTTTTGCTAAATAAGTGTTGTAATTGATTGGCTTAACAATTCCCAATTAGAATGTTTATTTGTTTTTGTCAGTGAGCAATTACCATGTCATATTTAAAGAACTATTAAAGTTCCATTAAAGAGTCATAATGTTGGGGCCCAAAATGGCCCAAAAGACCACACTGTGAAGAACAGGACTGTATATAAAACAGTATGATACTTCAGATGTGCTTTACAGTTTGGTACAGTGTTGTTCTAGGAACATATTTAACACAATTGCACATTGTGGTGTATCATAGGCTCTTATTGTATAGCTACACTAACATTGGCTATATTGTAGTAAAAAAGTAAAACATACATCTGGGTGAATGAACCTGGGTAAATTTTCCATTTTTCATTTCTTCCATTGTTTTGCATTTCATGTTATAATAAAATAATAAAAAAGCATAGCTTATTTTAGTGAAGCATGGTAAAATTAAACTGGAGGTTAAAGCTAGGCAGTGCTAGTGGGGGCAGTGGTGGCTCAGATGTTAAAGGCTGGGTTACAGACCAGAAGGTCAGGATTTCAGGCCCCAGCACTGCCAAGCTACCACTGTTGGGCCCTTGGGCAAGGCCCTTAACCCTCACTTGCTCAGACGTATAAATTCGATAAATGTACTGTAAGTTGCTCTGGAAAAGGGCATCTGCCAAAAGCCATAAAAGTAATGTAAAACCGAGCTGGGTTAAAACTTGATGTTTTAAATAAATGAATAGTCATTAGTGGTCCACTACTGTGGCCTTTTCATCGTTGTTTGTTATTAAGTTCCCCAGTGCAGTCATGTCTTTTAACATGGTAGTAAGTTTTCCAATTACTTAGATTCCACTGCATGTTCGATGTATTTATGTGATTCCTCTAGCTGGCTTGGAAATTCCCTCTGTATGGGGCTGGGAATGCAAAATGTCCATCATGAAGCCTCTAGTAGCCCCTGAAGAGGATACTTCATCACTGGCACTCTGCACTTCTCCTTTAGTCAATTAATCTCCATCAACAAGTAGCGAGCCATGGTGACAAGTCGTGCTGTTTTCAAAGGCCCTGAGATGTGAAGAGGGGTTTTCTTTCCAACAAATGAAAGAAAACCAAATTTAAAAAAAAAAAAAATTCAGTCGAAGGATAAAGTAGACTGTTGAATTGGACTTTTATTAAGGAAGGGATTAATCATTGTGAAAGTCACTGGCTCAGTGGAAAGAAATAATGAAAAATAGCTGTAGAATCATTAAGCAAGATTGTATTTTTTATTGTTCAAGCTGTCAAGTTAACATCAACCCCCAATACCAATGACAAAAACTGTAGTTTGTCAAAGTCAAAGTAATAAATGACTGAAGGAGTAAATGGTAAATTTATGAGCTTTACCACCAGGAAAGTGGAAGCTTCAGTATGCTTGCCCAGTCCTCTGTTTCTGCTTGCCTAGAAACCTAATGGACTATGTTAAAAAGTGGTAGCTAGTTAAACACATTAATACAGACTAAGGGCAATTAGCCAATATATGAATTCCTATCTTTTGCTGATGAAGTTTTTCAAAAAGTCATTGGTGAACATTTGAGCTACAATGTTTTCCGCATACGGTTTGAGTCTGGATAGCATATTTATTTTCTATGGATCTTTTTAATGATATAAATATATGATGCCTTTGACTGATTTTGTCAGTATTTTCAGATACTTACATGTTTGTGATTCGGGAAACATCGGCTATCATACATGCTAATTAATCTGAATGGTACAAATCATTCTACTGTCAGCCAGATCATGATTTAGCAGATGTGTATAGTGCAGCAGGAGGTGGGATTTCAAATCATGTGTTATAGTTACAGCATGGAGGTGCATTTTTTTTAAACATACACGACAAATTAAACTTGTTTTGCATGTCAGTTGGAAGTGGGGTTTAAGTGGGGACTTTTTTTTTCATGGTTATGTAAAATATCCCTGCACATATCATTTGATCTGTTAAGTATATATTTACATTCATACTTTACATAATTTGTATAACCTGTGTCATTTCACCATAAAAATCAGAGAGTCAACAACACTCAGAACTCATTTTTTATGCAACCTATCAGCACCTGGCAAAGTAGATAGAAATTGTTTTAAAATCAAACTCTGATATGCTTCAAGCATCCAGAGAAGATACAGGGACTGCCTTTAGACAAAACACCATGTCAGAATGGAAGCATAGACGTTTCCCCCAGTGTTCTCCGGCTGTCTGTTGGACATGGTGCACATGTCAGCCGATGGTGTACAGGGTTAATTGGCACTGATTGGCCAGGGTCATTTTCTGCCTTGTTAAACTTCTTCTCCCCGGGGGGAGGGAGAGGATGCAGTGAGGCATGCTTAAACTATGAGAGAGAGAGAGAGAGAGTGTGCACGTGTGTGTGTTCTATTTGCGTAACCTGCAACAGTCCAAGTAACCGCTTCCACAGTTCCCAGCTGGGACAACATGCACATATCTCCACATGAGTATCGGAAGACCTAATTTGTGAAAGTGGTCCTAAAAGGTAATGCTAGGACATATGATTGACATATTTATTTTACATGTCTTTCAAATTAATGATACCCTTTCATTGACCCTAACAGTGAGACATTTGATTGACACGGAGTCAAAATGCACCAATGATCTGCATGGTTTCTGCAAAGTGATACTTGTATACTTGTATCTGTAAAGGATTAATATTTAAAAAGTACTTAATGTTATTACCTAAATGTAATAACTATGAGCCTACAATCTGACATGTTTATACAGATCAATGAAGCAATTAGGTTGCAATGCAAGTTTGCCATCAATACACAGTACAAAAAAAAATCACACTTCTAGATTATAGTGCTACTGAAGAATGGTGATGGTAATTCAGCTCTTATAAATATCTCATTATCCAGAGTTAGGCAAATAATAATATACCACCAGGTAAGTGAAAGCTCCACTGTGTTTGCCCAGCCAAATGTAATTAGTTGTCAAGGCAGGATGTCTAACTAACCAAGCTAAAAACTGACAACTAATGTAATTTACCTCACAAGAATGACAAGTTAATTATGTCTATTAATTCAGACTATGGAAAATAAGCGAGCATTGAAATCCCCGATATGGGTGACTTTAAGACTTTAACAGTTTTTAAGTGCACTTTACCAAACCCCATCCTTGGTTTGTGTAGCACAGAAGGGTTGCTTTGTACCACAGAGAAATATATGATCCATAGAACATGTTACATTTAAACAAACATATTAAATGAAAGTTTATGTTTTGTGAAAGCTAATAGGGAGTAGGGTTTTTTTTTCTTCTTTCCCTGGTTGTTGGCAGCGTGACAAAAAAGCGCTGGTGACCGCTAAATCAGCAGCTTCCTGAACTTGTCTGCCTACACATGAAATACTGACACCCGGGACACATAATCTGCTTCACCAGCCAGTGATTTGTCCACTACTCTTGACTCTTTGGAGTTTTGCTGACAAAGCTTCACAAGATCAATTGAACTCTGTGATCTTTTTTGCTTTGTAACTTTGTGAAACAAACATAAACAGAAATGTAGCATCGTTGCTCTTTAGTGTGCCCACTTGCGATGAATATTTTGAATTATTAGACAAATAAATAATTAGACAAAAATAGCTTTTGTCACACCACTCAGTACAAAGCACACAGTCTGCTCTCTCAATATCAAATTATCAGTGCATCTCTGCTGGTAATGGTAATGGCAGTTCATTCTTTGGGAGGAAGCCATGTGTGATAAAGTGAACTGTAAACACCCATCCATCCCGCTTATTCTACACAAGGTCACAGGGGAGCCTGGAGGATATCCCAGGGAACTCGGAACACAAGGCGTGGGACACCCTGAACGGGGTGCCAACCCATTGCAGGGCACAACAGCACCCATGTTCATACACTACAGACAATTCGGAAATGCCAGTTAGCCTACAACACATGTGTTTGGACTAGGGAGGAAACCGGAGTACCTACTGGAAACCCCCAAAGCAAGGAGAGAACAAGAAAACTCTGCACACACAGGGGCACAACTTTGGGCACAACGTGGAGGACACCATGGTTGGGGTGCCAATCCATTGAACCATTGCTGTAATTTATACTCCTACTACTGTTACTGAAACAATGTGAGGGTTGATGAGGCAGGATGGAAGAGTGTAAACTCAGCATGGGTATTATTTAGGCAAATCCTTAAGTCATCATAGTGGGTGAAAACACACTAGCAATCAGGGTCATCATAGAACCCAATTCATAAAGAGTAACACAGACGAGGATCTCAACAATGAACATGGTATATAAACTTGGAAACTAGGAAAACAGGGCTTAGTAACACGCAGGACAACACGTGTACCACAAACGGGGAATCCATGGCAACTATGACATTGATTTGTATTGCGTAGAATCAGGAAGTGTGAAAATAGCTTTCTTGGTATACTGCAAATTTAATTTCAAATGATTAAACTTTACAGACCTATGATCGAGGCTTTAAATGTCTCAAGAATAGGTGTAACATAAGTACACATCTGTCTTGTTAATTTTGCTTGGTCACTTGTTTTTACATATTACAATTCATTCAATTGAAATCTCATTTCATTCCTCAGAGCTGCAAACAAGGAACAGTTCAGCCATGTTCTGGAACAGTAGTGCAGTGGATAATGGGTATTATGAAGTTCTGCTGCTGGATGAGGATCGTGGTTGGCTGCTGGTTGGAGGAAGAGACCACGTCTACATGCTCAACTCTGAGAGTCTGACCCAGACTATACACAAGGTTAAAAACCTCATCACCCACCACCTCCATTTCACTCCACCACCTTTCACCAGAGCATTATGTTTACATCATTGTTGCACATAGTTCATTAGACATGTACTGAGAAGATGAAAGAAACGGTTGGTTAGGGTTGCTTGAAGGTATAGCATACCATTGTGCATGTTATATTAACAGTTCAAATTGTGTAAACCTGTTGATAATCGCCTAGAGATTTCTTACATGGTAACTCTGAGCATTATGTGCTTATTTGTTTTCTCGTTTAATGGTGCTAAACTTTTACCAATTTGTCATGATCAGTTTGTCATGATGTCTCATGAGGCTGAAATGGCTTTCATGCTTGTAACAAATGAAGTTAACATTTGTCATGACTGATGAAGTGGTATAAAGGTAGAAACTGCGATAGTGAGTACCATGTGTGACTTTCTGGTACCATGTACAAGATACAGTCTTCAAACTGGCAGCAGTTCTATGGGTCACTACCTGGTAACAATTTGCCGCACAAAAAATGCATAATTTGTGAGGTATGTGTCAAACCTAGACATGCTGAAATACAGACCAGAACTCAAGAATCAATATGGTATCAATTATTTTCTTCAGTAGTATACACTCAGTTAAAATGTTTACTATAAACTTTTTTTTTTTTACTGGTTTGAGGTTTGATTAAAGGACCGATTGATCAATTTAGCACTTTTTTGATCAGCCAAAAACAATTTGCAGTTTGTTTCTTTTGTTTTTGCACTGGAGCTACATAGTTAATATAGTATCTTACCCAAATCTTCCAATCATCATTAAGCTGTGCAATTTCATTCATCTGTATTTGCCAATATAAGTTTAAAGTGGACTTATAGTTTCATTTGCAGTCCAATTCCAACAGCAAACTTTATGAGGCATGACTTATGATGTGAAACAATATCAAGTTCCCCTAAAAAATAAATAAATAAATCGGAATGCTCCTTGACTCAATAATGTTACAGCAGTCAGCTACACTCTCAAGTTGTGTTCATGTTCATAGATTACAGGAAGTCACACTGTTTACTGTGACATTACTAAACAGAAGGCAGTTTGATAGACTTTCTTTAGCTCGGAAGATCTTAACATGGACCCACTGCCCTGCATATTCTAGAATTGACTACATTCATGGTAATGTGAAATTGCATTTTTTTTTTTTATTGCATATGTATTTATTTTTGGCATTTCGGTATGTATTTTGTTTGTATTCCTTCATTTCTAAGTTGCTTTGGAGAAAAGCGTCTACTAAATGAATAAATGTAAAATGTAAATGTAATTTATGAAAGTATTTAACTTTCCCATTAGGAAAGAAAAATACCAATGTTCCATTGTCTGTCACTGCTAAGCTATTTTAAGGGTCAACCAATTACCGCTATTAGTCATTTCTTTTGGATTTTATACAAATGCAATTGAACTAACAGATACAAAATACAGAACTTAAATTAAACTAATTTGAAAGTTATATGGGCAGCTGTGTGTGTAGGTGAGAATTAAATAAGACATGGGGGAACTAGGACTGCCTCTAAAATCACCTTTTTGTTGTGTATTTATACATAGCAGTCACTCTTAACACTTTCACACGGTTACTTTCAAAATGACCTGAAGTTAAGAATAAACAAGAAAAATCTGAATTTTTAGACATATTGAGTCTAGCACAAAGTTGGAAAAATTATTTTCAGTCTGTTTCCACTTTGAACAATAAAAAATAAAAAAATAAACATTTAAAATGGGTAACTTTGACCGAAAGCACACATTTTAATTTAATTATTAATTATTCTAATGATATATTATATAAGTATATTGTAAGGTAAATTTATTACCATACATTGCTCTGTATAAAACTGTGGGTTTTTCATAAAGCGTTGGGAAAACAGTCTCTGTCCTATCCATTTTTAGATTCACTGGCCAGCTGGAAGGGAACATACTGAACGCTGCAAACATGCAGGAAAGAATCTGTTGGTAAGTAAACTTCAAAAGGTTAAGAAAGTTCAACACCCCCCCCCCCTCCAAAAAAAACCCATCTTTTATTTTTAGTGCTATATATATAGTTTAGTGCCATATTCTCCTACTCTCTGCTATACACAAAGAGTAATAAAGTATTATTCATTAACTTTTGAAGGGATGACGCTAATTAAAAACCATGTAGGGAGGTAAGTTTACTCTCCTTGCTTTTGACATTTCCCTTTTACAGCATCAAAAATATCAAAGAGAGTATTGTGCAGTGATTTAAAGTTGTCAGCAGTAGTTTATATCCACCTCATTCTGCAATTGCTCAGGGTTTAATCTGAGATACTGTTTTATCACCCCAGACTGACTGTGCCAATTTTGTGAGGCTCCTTCAACCATTCAACAAAACACATGTGTATGCATGTGGAACCGGGGCATACCACCCTATGTGTACATACATTGACCTGGGCCACAATGTCGAGGTGAGAAACTCACCCTTCAGAAGGTACAATCTGACATTTTCCAGCTGTCTCTTTATTCTGCCTTTTTATATTTACTGACTGTCATGTATCATTTTGCCTTTTATGGCTTGGGACAGAGCCACGGGTGGCATGAATCAGACAACAGGACATTTAAGGGCTAAATTTAAGCATACTGGCTTTCAATATGAACACCAACAGGGATGAATAACACCCTCGGTCACCTACTGAGAAGTATTGACCAAAGGTTTCAGCTAACATTGAAGACACTATATAGAAAGGGTTAAGAGGGTGACATGGTTGTCTTTGTCACCTAGGAACCTGCGCTTAGACTGCTGAGCAATGCTGTCGAGTCCGGGAGAGGGAAATGTCCCTTTAGTCCACATGAGCCGTTCTCAGCTCGACTCAGTGGTAAGCATATGTTGTAACTGAGATTGCAACAGATTTTTTAAAATCAATATTTCTACCACGCTTGTATTTGTTTGTGTTGTTATAGAAACAGAAAAGAACACCAATACAGTTTAAAATAGAACAATATAAAATGAAAAGCAGTTATACATATTTATTGCATGTACAGTCCTCTCTGAAACTATTGAAATGGCAAGGCAATTTATTTGTTTTTGCTTTAGACTATTTGGGTTTGAGATCAAAGCCAATATGAGAATATGAGACTCTGATCTTCATGTTGGCTTATCCTTTTTTAACAACAAATGCAGTCTTCATATGTGAAACTGAAGGCTAAAACCGAGAGTAGATGTTCAAAGCTATTTATTGTTTGAACATTTAATCTAACAGGACCTGAGTAACAAGAAACACCTGTCAGTCACATGTCGAATGTTGAGTCACATTTATTTTCTTGCCTAAAATTTGGGTGGTCTGATTCAAAGGTTCAATGTTTTATGTTGTTTAAGACATCTAGATGTAAATACCAGGAAATCCTAAACTCTCTTTTGATCTTAAACCCAAACGTCTTTGGTGTATAGCACAAAACAAATTAAGTGGCCTTGCTGTTCCAGTAGTTTCAGAAGGGACTGTGTACACTTACAGTCCACTTTATTACCCATACACCTGCACAGTCATACAACTGTCCAGTCATCCAATCATGTGGCAGCAGTACAATGCATAAAATCATGCAAATACAGGGCATACGATAATCTGGAAAATCTGGACAATTTGAAAACGGGAAAAAAGACATCTGGTCTTTTTTGCAATCTTCAGCTGTGTCATTTCAGTGAGACTTTGTTTACTGTAGCCTCAGATTCCTGTTCTTTTTTGACAGAAGTGGAACCTGATGTGGTCATCTGCTGATGTAGCCCATCTGCCTCATGGTTTGATTAGTCTGACATGGTTTGCGATGCTTTTCTGCACACCTTGGTTGTAAAAAGTGGTTATTTGAGTCACTGTAGCCTTCCTGTAAGCATAAGACAGCCAGTCTCCTTTTCTGCTAACTGGATATTTTTTTCTTTTTTTTTTGTATATACACTGACAATCCAATGAGAACAATAGTTTCTAAAATAATCACACCAGCCCGCCTGGCACCAGCAACCATGTCACAGCCGAAGTCTCTGAGATCACATTTCCCCTATTCTAATGTTTAAAGTGAGCATTAACTGAAGCTATATAGGTTGTTTATGTATACTGCAATGCAGATTAGATTTAAATGTACATTAATCATACATATAGACATACAGCAATGCAAGAGATACATGGCACAATATTTATTTGATTATTAAAATTATAACTTGAGCGTTATGCTGAAAGAAAGCATGAAAGGATAAGTAAACCCTTTCATTATACTCTACTCTAATATATTTATGAACAAAAATTCATATATCTAGAGAATGTTTCCTCCCATGTATGATATATTTGACTTAAGGAACCATAGTTTATAATTCGTGCACAGATGTAAAACTAGTGTGGGAAGCTCTCAACACTGTTAGAAATAATCAGGACTGTCCTTGGCAGATTCTGTCACGGCCTATAATTTCATGGCTAATTGGCGGGATGAAAGCTTCTCATGTTGTTCCACAGTCAGGAAATGAAAGTTAACCACTTGATTTATAATTTTTTTATCGTTTATTATAAACTACATAACCCCATGCTCCATGGGGAAAAGGGTACATAAACCATATGCTGCATAATTAAAGACTGCTGCCTGGACTATGGACTTCTATTCAGTCATCACTGAACCATATAGTGTTTAAATTAAGACTGCTTCCTAGGCTACAGACTTTTGATATTATCATTCAATCATTCATTGATGGAGAGTCTGGAAGAAACTCAGCTTCTTAATAGTATTAAGATCCTATAAATATGAATTTGTTTGATTCTAGAATGATCCAGAATTCAAATGAACATCCGAGTTCATGTATCAAATGCTTTAGGTTTTACATGTCTATGTCTTTACTTTAGATGGAGACTTGTATGCAGGAACATCAGTGGACTTCATGGGAAACAACGCAGCCATATTTCGTAGCTCTGTGCACACAACCAGTCAGCACTACATTCGCACCGAGGCTCATAATGACCACTGGCTCAATGGTGAGATTCCAACATTTTTTATTTTAAAATGCATTTCAACATATCAGAGCCATCAGAACAAATTGAATGTCTGAGTACTATTTACATTCATAAAGTAACTATTGCCTATTAAAATGTTTCCTAAACTTTTTGGCCAAAGGACCTTTGTGTTTTTAATTTATGTGCACTTTATTCTCACACTTATGTACAGTATATGTTTTCAAATTAAATATAAAATTTCAGTGTTTACTAAGACATGTAGCATTTTCCAACAGGCGCACCAAATCCAATCAGACTGAATCTCTAATAATGTATTGTTGGGCATATAGTACACTACATAAACAATACAAAGTGATTGTCACACCAAAGGCACATACTTTGAACTGAAAGTCATTTAAGTAGTTGTTGAAGCAGCTAAATCCCTATTTGGACAGGATTATTTTTCAGTACATATGGCTGTAAAGTAATTGTTACTATGGACATCTTTGATATTCATCATCAGTTCGCACAGCATAAGCGATTTCTGTAGAAATTGCCATGATGGGTGTGTCTTTGCCATTTATGTGCTAATGAACCATCACAGCAGCCCCGTGCGTCACATATAACATGGTGCTACACCTCAGTGTGCACAGACGAAGCAAAAAAAAGTTTCAACTGGATGAGAGCTGAAACTTTATATTTAGTTTCAGTTTGGGGAGAACAACGTTATCAAATGCTGTTTGAATAAGTGGTATGTAAGCATTCGGTTTGGGATTTTTTGGATTTTTCAGGAAGTTTACGTCAAAGTGCCATTTGGCTGGACTGAACTAAATTTTGAGAACAAATCGACTACCTAATAAAATAGAGTGCGCTCACCTAGGATTAGTTTGACCTGTTTTTTTTTTTTTTTTTTTTT
>JAFFST010018885.1:2619-26434 GCA_022414735.1 Noturus placidus | reverse complement strand
TATTAATTATAATAATAATAATAATAATAATAATAATAATAATAATAATAACCAGTGGTGGAAAGTCCACAAATTCTGCATTAAGTAAAATGGAGGTATAATTTCTTACCCCTATCCTTTGTTTATGTGCAGCATTGCTGTTAGTGTAATTCTTTTCTTTGATTATACATACCAAGGCTAATTAGTCAAGATTTACAGTTGACGGCAGTGTTCATTAAGCTTATCCATGTAAACTCTAAATTCATTTATTAAACTGCAAATAGACTATGAAATTATGCTGTTAAACACCATTTACTCATGAATCAGTTGAGCATGAGAAAATGTGCATTTACTATTTTGATGTCTTTCTTCATGGCAGCAATAAATAATAAGATGCATAGCCTATCTGAGCCATTTACCATGAAATGAGACTGAAAAATAAACAGCATGCGTTGGTGCAATTTCTGTTTCCTTAAACCAAATATGGTCTAGATGAATATGAACTATTGTCTCTATGGCAACGGTATATTCATAAATAGTGATGTGTTATCGATTTTGTTTATTTAATGACTCTAAAATGAATCAGACACCCCCACCCCACCCCCACAACACATTAAAATAAGAAAAGTCCAATAAGATAAACTGAATGTATTTAGGCTTCTAGAGTGGTTTATATTACAGGGTGCTCAGTGTTTCTGAGCGAGTTTAACAAAGACAAAGATTTCAGTACAGAAGAATCGGTTCATCAAAGTGCATCACAAGTCATCATTTGTTTCATTTAAAAGGTTCTCTAATATTCCTGCTGTAAACAAACAAACAAACAAAACAGAAAAATAAACAGAAACCCTTATAGAATTTGTAATGGTTTAAATGGTTATAATGGGACTTGTATTGATTTCAATGGAAACTGTCCCTGTGGGTCTCTACTGGTAATTTGTTGCCTTCTATTGGTGGCATGATATATCTAGTGGATATCTGTAAGGACCAATAATGGTAATGGTTTTGATGATGGTCACTTGATGGTTTGTAATGGTATTTGCAATGGAAATCATTCGAATTTTTGTGATATATATATATATATATATATCAAGAGAAATAGCTAGATAGATTTATTAACCATGCTTAATAAAAAATAAGTCACATAAATTCGAATGGTTTCCACTACAAATACCATTACAAACCACCAGCTAACCATTAAAACCATTACCAATATGCTACCAATAAAAGGCAACACATTCTCCGTAGAGACCCACATAGACCATTACAGTTCCCATTAAAACAATAGAATTCCCATTATAACTATTAAAACCGTTACAATTTCTATGAGGGTTTCTATTGTTGTGGGGTTTTATTTTTTAGCACGGAAAGCACACCCACTACTACAAACAGTAATGCCCACAAATAAAAAGTTAGGGCTTTTCGTGCCTGACTTCGAATGTTGTGTAATGTGATAATGTGATTTGCTAGTAGGTGTTCCTTGTAATGGGCGTGGTTTGTAGTTTTGTAGGACGCCTAAATACAACCTACATGAATTCATTATTTTACGTTTTATGTTATTAATTTAATGGCCACTAGATGTCAGTAGCAGCCAACTTTTGTCATTTCAAACGTCAAACGGCTGATCAAGGGTCATGAACCCCTTATGCAATACAAACATCTACAATTATATAACCAGCCTCTTAGTGGTAAACAAGTGAATAGGACAATAATACATTTGCATTGAGTTCTTGAAGTCAACAAATAAATAATTCTACCCATACTACCTAAAGTAGAGATCCTCCAACAACTATACATTTGGCCATTGCTTTTAAGATTACATCTATGCATGCATATTAATACATCCTGCTCAAAGTATAATACAAACAACCAAACATAACACAAATACTTTGCTGCCCTGAGCTTCCCTAAAGCGAAATCCTGTCCAAAGACTAAATGTTTAATTCAAAGCCTTATTTTGCTTCTTTTAAGAACCGAAGTTTCTCTCTAGTTCATTACTGTCATTGAGATAAATACATCAGTGAATTGAGTACAGACTATTACAGACAGTTTTCAACACCTCTTCAATGAGTTCTTTGTTCAAGGTCAAAGCTTGCTCTAATTACATCTAAAGGCATGCCTTTAGCAAATAGATCATGCTGTATGATTTTTTTTCTTATTAACTGCCTAACTTTTGAGTACATTCATTGTAAAACAAGTGTTAAAGACTGGGCCTATAGGCCAAGAAGGTGATTAAGTGTCAGTTGTTCAGACTGCTGTTATTCATCAAACTGAATAAGGCATTTTCGCCTTTTTTATTATTTGCATTTTTTTTGCATCTTTCCTATTATTGTCAAACTATCTCTCCACCAACCCCCGCTAACAATTTATGTATATTTTCCTGTTATATGAGTAACAAGTTTGAATGTAACAGGTTTGAGTTATTGAGCATCGGATTTGCAAATACACAAAATGTGGTTATCTGCCATCCATGCTAATGAAGTGATGATGTTAAATATATTCTTATGATTTACTTTGAGACCGTTTGTGAGACAACAGTGTTGTACTGTCTAAGCAACCCTGGTAGCTTATACTAGCATATTACTTAAAATAAAGAGCAATAAAGCATGAGAACTAACTTTTCTTCTTTAAACAATCTTCAGGAAATTCAGATGATGCGAATTCCTGCTGAACATGTGGAACTTGTGTGACTTGTGGGATATTCCATATGCACATTCATTCAGCAGGGTTGAGTGAATATTTGGGACACTAAAATGTACATTTTTCAGAACCTAAAGTGTAGCGGATCAGCCTTAGCGTTAGCATGAAATATTAAAAGGATACACCCAGCAATGACAAATTAATACGATTTTAATGAATGAATATGAATTTAATGAATTATGATTTTAATTAAATATAATATCAATGGGACACAAATGGCACCCGAATCACGGGATCACCCATAACACGTATTCAGTAAAGTATCAAAGACAGCACATGTTTATCACTCTACACAACCTCACTATCAATCAAACATCAATAGACTTTGATTTCATTCAGTGTGACCCAAAATACTACAAGAATCTCCGATGGTCATTAATACTGATTCTGGAGGGCCTTCTTACTTTCCAATTAGAGGAGTTCAAACTGAATAGAGTTGATTATGAAAGCACAAGCCCATAATTAAAAAAACGCAAGGGCATATGAAAGCCACTTCATCACTTCATAGACACACACACACACACACACACACACACACACACACACACACACACACACACACACACACACACACAGGAGGTTCGGCAGGTGTTTCTTTGCATCACCATGGTTACCTCATGTTCTGTATGTTTGTTAGATTTTTTCCAGGACATGCTTATTGCAAGACATTCACCTTTACACCCTAAAAATAAGCACGCAGATGGAGTTTACCCATCTGTTGATGCTATATATATAAATCGAATGAACACCATGGTAATGGAGCTGGAGTATGTGCTCAGGCTTCAAACAGAATATGTTATATGCTCTGGAAAGAAAATCACACTTCATATAGAATCTGGTTTCGGAGCTTATTCAGGAGGGCACTGTCGTTAGAAGTCACAACCTGTTCAAGAAGGACTGGTATGAAGTTCTCCCTAGCACATAGAATTATGATGCAAACATGACAAATGTTATGCCATATTCTTGTGGTTTCCTTGTGCTGGGATGTTTTGGTAGTTATTCTATAGATCTAAACTAACTCCTATATGTCTCTCCACAGGTTGGTGATGTGTCTAATTAAGAGATGCTAAGGGGAGCATGGCGAATTAGTAGTTAGCACTTTTGCCGTGCACCTTTGGGGCTGCGGGTTTGATTCTTGCCTCTGCCTTGCATGCGTGGAGTTTGCATGTTCTCCCCGTGCTTCAGGGGTTTCCCCTAGTGTACCCCCAAGTCCAAAGACGTGTGTTGTAGGCTGATTGGAATCTCCAAATTGTCTGTAGTGTGTGAATGGGTGTGTGAGTGTGTGCAATTGTGCCGTGCAATCGGTTGGCACCCTGTCCAGCGTGTCCCCTGACCTTTCTTTAAGTAATTTTAGTGTGCATCAGTGTATGTCACGTTCAGAAAAAGTTGGATTTGTCATAAAACTTGCCTCGGGTATTGTCACTGTTTGTAGGACAACCAGACGGATAAAATAAAAAACTTTTCTAACTAGGATAGTTTTGTGTCGTTAGTCAACACCAATCAGAGGCACAGCAAAACTATGGGTTTAGCTGCTACAGTGCAATGCAAAGTACATTATTATGCCCTGCTCACGTAAACTGGAACTCATATATACATTTACACACCTTGTTTTCCTGCTCAGTGTCAGTCAATGTTATTGTTTTAGTTTCAACCCCTTTTCTGTTAAAAAAAAATATATATATTCCCTTCACACTGACTGTGGCTTAGTGTTTGGCAGAATTGAGAGATTTCAGCCAATAAGACACCAGTGTTTTCATGTATTTTCCTGTAAACCAGATCTGATTGGTCTCACCTCCGTTCAGTGTAGATATAAAATTACAACACCACCGTCTTCTTTTACTGATGACAAATCACTCCAAGTGGGTAATTATTTGGGGCTAAAGAAAAAAATCTTCAGGGCTCCAGCCCTGAATGCCCAGGCCAGGTTACACCCCTGGCAGCCACGGAAAACATCATTTATTTTTAAAATGCATTTTACTTAATATTGTTTTCTTAACAATAAATTTGTAACACAAGTAACATAATTTCACTGACATCAGTAACTGTAATCAAATTACATACATTTAAAATGTAATGCGTTACTGTGTTATCAGAAAAAGTAATCAGAATACAGTAATGTGTCACTTTCTGTTGTGTTATACCCATCTCTGGTTATAAAATGATGTTCCCTCACAGCCTCTCTTTTTTCCCCTCTGTCAGTGAATAAGATGAAAAAATGCCTCAACAGTTTATAGAGAAATTTTAAAGCTTTCCATTCCGAAGATTTTCCTGTGTCTGGAAACGTCAAATTATCTCTGAGACTGGAGACTTCTAAAAATGTTAAATAAACATCTCATAAGAAAAGCATAATTCATTCTGCATTCGAATTTTGTTGCAAAGGCTTAGGATCCATGGATAAAGGCACTATTCTACTGTTTTACAGGGCAGCCATTGAATCCATTATTTGTTATGGTATCACAACATGGTTTGGTAACCTGTACGTTAAACTCAGATCACAACTCCAAAACCTGATTAGAAGGGCTGGAATAAATTATTGCCATCATCTTGCCCTCATCTTCTCTTCTGCCCTCATCTTCTCTTCTGCCTTCATTTTCTCTTCTGCCCTCATCTGCCCTCATCTTCTCTTCAGAAGAGGAGACTGTGAGGAAGCAGAGCCTTAAAATCATTTGTGACCCAAGCCACATGCTTCACAATATATGACGTACACCACTACATGTATCACACCTTCAAATCCATAAAATTTTAATCAGGTGTTCAAGATGATGCCAGTGATTAGAACATGTATTAATTAAACCTCTGAGTCTAGCAATGGATATAAAAAGATCTCCAAATTATTTTAAATACATCTTTCTACTGAAAGGAAAATAATCTACAATTGGCACAGATTTCAAATGAGTCCAGGACTGGCCGTCCCAGTAAATTCACCCCAAGAGCCGTCAGTCTGATGCAAAAAGTCTCCAAGAACCCCCAAATTTGATCACAGGATCCACTAGTAAATCTTGCAACTGTTGGTATCTGCATCGTATGAAAGAGTGCTTGAAGATAATGTGAGGCCATCTGTCCAGTGGTTTAAATTAAACCAAAGGTGGACCTTTCAACAGGATAATGAACCTAAGCACCCTCACAAATCCACCAAGGAACGGTCTGAAAAGAAGAAATGGAGGCTTATGGTTCGAATCCCGGCCCGGGTGATCCCATGCCGAAGTGTCCTTGGGCAAGACACTGAACCCTAAGTTGCCCCCAATGGCAAGCTAGCACCTTGCATGGCAGCTCTGCTACCATTGGTGTGTGAATGTGATCACATTAGTAAGTCGCTTGTAAATGTAAAAATGATATTTCTGTAAAGCTGCTTTGAGACAATGTACCATTGTAAAAAGCGCTATACAAATTGATAAATTATTATTATTATTATTAATTATGGAATGGCCTTATTCAAAGCCCGGATTTGAATCCCATTGGAATGTTGGGGGGGGATTTGAAATGGGCAGTACATGCAAGAAAACCATTAAACATCTTGCAACTGAAAGAATATTGTATGGAAGAGTGGTCAGAAATTCCAGCAAGCTGATATTAGAGACTGGTGGACAATTATGCAAAATGCCTACAAGAAGTTATTTCTACTAAAGGGGGGCAGTACTAGGTTCTGAGGCCAAGGGTGTACTTACTTTTTCCACAGAAGAATATCACATCTATTGATATTTCTGTGTAATAAATGAAATAAATAAAAGCTATTTTCCTTGTGGTTTTGTTCAAGCACGTCAACTTTTATGGCACTATATATACATACAGTATACATTTTCTTTAGTTCCATTATATCGATGAAATTACTGAACAGTAAGAGATGAAGTGTGTGTGTGTGTGTGTGTGTGTGTGTGTGTGTGTGTGAAATGTCCTAATGTGGGATATTTGTGTAATATTTAAATCTAGGGTATTTGTGTAATATTAATCAACAATTTCTGACCAATCAGAATCGAGCATTCAAACAGTGCTGAGGTCATAACATAAACTACAGTATATTTATGTTAGTATATATTTTCTGTAAGAGGCAGACTTTTTCTCTATTGAGAAACAAAAGATGGTACAAACTTTTGCAATTAAAATGTGTATGTACGCATTTTAAACAACTTTGTTTTAAAAAAATATGAAACTTTATTTTTTTTCCTGCATCAAAATACCATTCGTGATTTTACTCTAATTAAAACATCCAAAGCATTATGATTTTTAGAACGGCAGATAAACAAAAGAGAGGAAAATGAGTTTAGTCTTTCAGTAAAATGAAATTGATGAACTTCCATCATCCCAAATGTAAAGAGACAACACAATACCACAGGTTTAATGCACAAGAATACGCCGAGTTGCAGGTTTAGCATGCATACTAATCTATTAGAGAATAAACACACAACTCAGTGTAGGTACTTACCCCAAACATAACGTGACATTTAAGCAGAATATTCAGCATTCATAGGTATTTCAAACTGTGTTTATGAACATGACACAAGCAACAATTCAGAACAGAGGACAAAACACTGCCATCATCTACTGAAAGCCTGTTGTTTATCACAGAATTAAAAAAAAAGGTTGTTTTTTTCAGAAACGCAGCACGAGTTGGAAAAATCAATTTACAGTCCCTGCACAGCGACGTGACATCTTCTGTTCATGTGCTTGTGATCTTGCGTGGCTGTATGAATATGGCTGAAAACACATATCCCCATGTGCTTCAGTGTGTGTGTGTGTCTGTGGGTGGCTATGGCTCTGCATAATCATAGATTGATTTAACTCTGATTATGAATAGATCTGCATGCAGAACCTATTACACTGGAATTACTCATCAGATGAGACATGGCTGATTGATTGGGGTGGGCCATTCTGATATTTGATTGATGTTTAAACAAACCTTTCCATTGTAATCTTCCTATAATGCCTCACAAATCCAAAGCGTATTAATACGTGGAGGATACATTCTGAACATAAAGTATAGGAACGCACTTGCAAAAGTATTAAAGTGGTATATGGTAATATGTGACATTGACATTCTCACATTATTATCACTGATCATCACTAAGCAATAAGGAAAACAAACGCCAACATACTTGTATCATTGTGCACTTCTACTTCACACTTGCTACACTTATGTCCAGATAATTACTGTGAGAATGAGGAATTATTGCTTTTTGGACAGATGGCTGCTGAACCCACATTCAGAATGAGGCGTGTTGTCCGTAGGTGGTCTCTGCTCAGCAAGTGTGCACGCCACATTACATTACAGCTCATGCAAAAAAAAAAAAAAAAAAAAAAAACTTTCAAGTTATGTTGTTTAGAGACCTTATTGAAAGTTCTATAAACAAGGTTGCCAGATCATGTCTCATAAGTTGTAATGCAATCATTTTTGTTGGTTTGTAGTGCTGAAATTATATGCTTGCAAAAATACAGGTACCAAACTGTACTTTCCCTCAGCACTGGGGTGGTACTATATAAATTATCCATTCATCCATTTTCTGCACTGCTTATCCTACACATGGTGGCAGTGGAGCCTGGAGCCTATCGCAGGTAACTCGGGCCACAAAGCAGGGGACACCCTGGACGGGGTTCTAACCATCACACATGCATTCACACATGACATACAATTTGGAAAATCCATTTAGCCTACAGTACATGTCTTTGGACTGGGTGAGGAAATCCAGAGGAAACCCCTGAAGCATGTGGAGAACATGCAAACTTCAAAATTAGGATGCCCCTTTGTTAGCTAAGCTGTATCAGACACTGTACATCTGAGAATCCTCTGGAATCTGTGGCTGTGGATATCGAAACTCCTGGTTGACCTTCCCAGCCTGTTACTACCTGTACAACAAATCGCACCCGGAAAAGTGAATGTGTAAGGTTTTTACAGTTTACATTTATATAGCATTTTTCTAGACACTCAAAGCGCTTTACATAGTATTGGGGTGGGGGGTTGGATCTCCTCAACCACCACTAGTGCATAGCAACCAACTGGATGATGTGATGTCAGCCAGAGTGCACCAGAATGCCCAGCACACACCAGCTATTAGTGAAAAGGAGAGGAGAGTGATGTAGCCAATTCAGAGATGGGGATTATTCGAGGACCATGATAGATAAGGGCCAGTGGGGGAATTTCACCAGGACACCAGGGTTAGACCCACATTTTCCACATATGAAGAATGAATCTTTAAAAAAAAAAAAAAGTGAAAATATATTAATCATGTAAAAATCATAAATGAATCATGGAGATGAATCACAAGTGATTTTTTTTCCACAAGTGATTTTTTTTACTCGATTCTGTATTTTTATGTGATTTTTTTCACGTTTTTCACATTCATTCTCAGGTGAGATTTTATCACAGGTTTTTTGTTTGTGATTTTTGTACATGATGGGCTGCTGATTGTACATGATGTACATGATGGGCGGCTGTGTCTCAGGTTGTCCACTAATCGTAGGGTTGGTGGTTCGAATCCCGGTCCGGGTGATCCCATGCCTAAGTGTCCTTGGGCAAGACACTGAACCCTAAGTTGCCCCCGATGGCAAGCTAGCACCTTGCATGACAGCTCTGCTACCATTGGTGTGTGAGTGTGCTCTCATTTGTAAGTCGCTTTGGATAAAAGTGTCTGATAAATGTAAATGTATGTTTTTTTTACATGATTCTTTTATTTTCCACTTGTGAAAAATGAATATTGTAAAAAAAAATAATAATAAATGAATCAAGTAAAAATCACTTTTCCATGATTCATTTATGATTTTTAACATGATTAAGATATGTTCACATTATTATTATTATTATTATTATTATTATTATTTTAAATATTCATTTTTCATATGTGGAAAATAATAATAATAATTATCAATTTGTATAGCGCTTTTTTACAATGGTACATTGTCTCAAAGCAGCTTTACAGAAATATCATTTTTGCAAGGTGCTAGCTTGCCATCGGGGGCAACTTAGGGTTCAGTGTATTGCCCAAGGACACTTCGGCATGGGATCACGCGGTCCGGGATTCGAACCAACAACCATACAATTAGTGGATTAGTGGACAACCCGCTCTACCCACTGAGCCACAGCCGCCCTAAATAAAAGAATCATGTAAAAAAAAAAAAACCACGTGAATATAAATCATATAAAAAAGATTATCACTCGTGAAATAACTCGTGAAAATAAATGTGAATAAATGTGAAAAGCAATCAGTTGTGAATACAGATGAATCATGTAAAACTAATCCCGTGAAACACACTGAAAGCCCATGTGTGAACAGTTTATATAGAGTGCAGAGGGAGTCATTTGGGATTCGATTCAAGTTCACACACCAGTAGCGCGCGCCTCCGGAGTCCAGCTTGCAGCGCGCGCGTTTCTTTGGAGTTCGAGCTCGAGCCGGTATTGTGTGACAGCCAGTTCACATCATGTGACGGCGGAAACCGGGGGGGTGGGGGTGGGGGGGAAGAGGAGAGAGATGGCGCAGCGCGCGCTGTAAAGAGCATACAGTTCACAACACCGGTAAATAGCGGGACGGCTCAATGTCCTGGGGTTCCGGAGAGGGGGAAAAAACAAACAAACAAAAAAAAACAACAACAACAACAACCCCAAAACGCACGTGCACGTGGGTAAAGCTCTCGAGCTCGTCTAATCTCCTCTGCGTAGCATCCTAATCTCGCGACACAGACGGAAGACTGACTGACGGAGGAGCAGGAATGAATTCATGAAATAAATAAATAAACAAACAAGTATGCAAAGAAATCAATAAAAGGCTCGCGTGCCGCGCGATGCTGCTGCGCTGATCTGTAGGAGGCTTCGGGATTCCGCGCGAGACCGGAAACCGTGGAAAGAGAAGAGAGAAAGCACTTTGATTGATCATGTTGTGTTTGGAGTATGTTCTCTAAAGCCTTGCTGAATAGATGCTGTGATTGGAGCGGAACTTTCATGCTTAGCTCGTGAACCGGGGATCATGTGGACGCCGACGGAGGACGAAAAGCTCGGAGTGGGTGAGTGCTGATCCCGTGGCGTGTGTGTTTTGGGTGTCTCGAATATGCCGCAACACACTCGCAAACACACACTCAATGCATTTGGCAGCATGCAGCACAAACTGAAGGGACAGCACCGGAATAAGGATGCGCACCGTACACTGCTGCAGTGACAGCAAAACTAAACACATGCCTGGCGAGCACTGCGCGCGCGCTCTCTGCGGAATTTATGCTCATGAACCCTGGAATACGGAGTAACATTTTCTTTCCGAGAAGAAGGAGAATGTTAACTGACATATTTATTTCACATTTTATTATTAAACACGCGCTGTTATTCAATTCTACACGGATTTGTTGTGTTTGAATGTCATGATCATTTCTGACCGCTAGAGGGCGCCCAGCGCGCTCAGCCACCTTTCCAACAGGTGCACAGCAATGAAAATGCAGCAACATAACTCAGCAAATATTCTATTTTATTTCGAGACGTATAATAGAATAGATAGCTTGGTATATTTATATCTAATGCTATATAATTATATAATTGCTGAAATCTACCAATCCGCAATTTTGACCTGCACCAGCAGCAGAATATTAATGACTGAATCTATCATCTGTGTCGTGAGCTATAATAATAACAACACAATAATAACTATTATTAAAAAGAGAATAGACACACTTTAGCATGTAGGCAATTCCAAAACAGAAAAAAACCCTGTTAAATATCACTTAACAGGTATAACCATGTTTTTTAGGATACATTTTCACTCAATTTGTACTCTGTATTAATACAACAGTCTAATCAATGAGCCACACCAGCCCCTGAGAATCTACAATAACATAATTACTGAGAAAATAATAGAGCGCTATGTCCGTCTTGGGATATTCTTTGAAGTTTTAGTCAGCCGTTTGGTGTCGTGCTCTGCTGAGTCATAAGACAAAATGGGAGTGTGCACATCTGTAAGTATATCTTAGCAAGTATGTATTACAAGTGACAAACCTAATGCGATGTGCAGTGACAGATCTGTCTCGAACAATTCTACATCAAAGTACAAAACATAATAAATTGACTTTTGCGTTTTTATGCACCAATGATGTAAAATATCAACAGAAACAAAATGAATCTGATCATAAATCAACATTAAATGCATCAAGTGTATATATTGTGGTACATTTTATGTCTCGTAGGAATGTTTTCATGTATTGTGGTCATATTTGGATCATATTGCTAACTGATGAAAAAAAAAACAACAACAACAAAAATGAATAGCATCTTTAATCAATTCAAAAGTATTTAACATTGAAAAAGTTTACGGAACAATAGATGTTCACGACCATTTATTAACTCGTTAATGTGATTAAAAATATAATTTGGAAACTCATCATGGACTAGCTGCCCTCAGAAAAGCATTGTGATGTATATTATTGATATCAGTCGTTTACTTAATTAATAATGAATTAAATTAAAAATAGTAATTGTATAGAATCCCATCCTTCAAATGTCCAACCTAAGTCACCAAAACAAGCCATCCTCTCATTTGCAATTTCCTGCTCAGGGGAGACAAAATTATAACACATAGGATTTGTTTTTTCTAATAATGCTGTTACCTAATGTGATTTATGCTCAAAACCTTCATATAGTTCCAGGTTGCTACTCAAGATGAACCCTTTCTCGCAGTACACTGGCATTCTATTCCCCGGTGGAATGGAAATCGATTTATCTGACATTTTCAATCAATATAACCAAATGAATTACTTTAGCACCCTAAGTCTTTTATAAGAATAGCCAGTACACTGTTGGGTTTCTGTGTGTAGAGTATCGTGACTGGGAAAGACGAAGGGTGTGAGCCCATTGCTGGGAAAATGGACAGCTTTTTACTGAAGCTTTTTTGATAGTAAAACACTATACAACTGCAACAATAAAATGATAACATTTAAACCTAGGTAAAAAAAAGCCCTGAGTGTCTTCTTTCATAGGAGGCATTAACCACTACTGTGGAGTGTGACATCACAAATAAATTTAATGCTGAACACAGGCACCCCCAAAACAGACCTCTTTTTTGGCCTCTTTTAAAAAGAATTAAGGAAGTCATTACCTATGCATGGCACTGTATGTACACAAAAAAGATATTTTAAACTGCCTAGTCTTTGCCAACCATTTAACGCACAGAGAATTATGGCACAACAAGGCAGAGCATTGCTACCAACAAGTCCATCTTTCATAACAACGGAGGGTTCGCCTCACAAGCTGATAGGAGGAAAGTCATGGCTGCTCTCCAAAAGATCTCCCAAGATTCTGGCTCACCATAGAAAAACAGCCATTCTCACTACACTGCTCCTGAATGGCTCCTTTGTAAGGGAGAAAGCAGTGTAAGCCTCAGGACTTCGAATGTAGCACAGAGTTCCCACCACCGAAGCTGTTTTTCCCCACCAGGTTTAAAAAAAAAAGATTTATTTTGCCCCTGAAAGCCGTGTTGATGCTGCTGAGTGTTGTGAGAATGCTAATGTGATGTGACATGTGTTAGATCTTGTACCTGGAGGTCAGAAGATCTTAATGAATACTTAATGAAGATGCTTAATGAAGTTAGCACTAAGTATAAGTCACTAATCAACTTTTGTGATATGAAGCAAACCCTAATAACTGCTTATACTGAAAGTTATATTTGCTAATGAGATTCCTGTTTGATTGTGTAGAGTAGTATGCCTTTGGTTTGTTTACCACAGAATGGTGCAATTTGAAGTAAAATCGAACAAGCTTGACGAGCCTGGGTTTCTGGAATGTCCTTCTTGGAAATGACATACTATCTGTTCTTTCTGCAAGCTTAACAGAAACAAACGAGTTAACAGGCAGATAGCAGCAGCTATTATGGCCCCTAATTGAATCTGTATTGGTTGGAAGGCTATCATAGCTGGCACACGCAGACTGTGGGCTCTTTTTCAGTATTCACATTATGAATATTCAATCTTTGCTTAATGAAGAGGCTGAGCTCAATTAGCGTATAACAGAAATGGCCAGCAGAGATATGGTACTGTTAGGGAAAACCACAAGAAATTGGCTATTGTTGCTCAGAAGATCATTAAATTCATTTGGAGCTGTTCATAGTCTCTAATGTTAACCTTAATATCACATGGCATGTAATTGGTTTTGGATTTGGTCTGTTTGAGCTTCTTGATTGTTTCAGGCTTTTTGTTATCTGAGTGATTCTGTTAATTTTAGCATATCATGATTACTTATGGATTGGAATTAGATTACATTACAGAAAATCTTTGTATTAATTCTGCAATGCATTGGGTAAAAAGAATTATTCTTCACCAAGCTCATGTTATTTTGTTTTCAGGAGCTAACAGTGAAATCTAAAATTGTCCATTATGTTTAAGATTGTTTAAATTTTTTCTCCTTTTAAACACCACTGGCAACCGCTACCATCTCATGGGAATAATTAACATATAACATCAACTGACAAATTAGCACCAGAATCTATATACTTTATTTCAATGTAAACATTTGTTTCAGGATTCGATTTTCTTTAAATTTTTACAATCATTACACATACTGAAATAAATCCTTAATTGGACATCAATGCTTGTTTTTATTAGACTTAATTTGTAAAAATTTATAATATTGTAGAATATGCAAATGTAGTGAGACTTCATACCTGCTGTAGCTGTCATTGTAATAGGCAAATTTGATCATCTTGCAGGATCACACTCTTTGTTTTTTCTAATGTGCACTCAGTATAGATGGTATGAAAAGACAGGACCAATGGCAATCAAAATATTTGAGACTTTTTCAAAGCATCCACAATTCTGTAATGACGAACTATTAAAATATTTTCTAGATACAAGCACAAATAGAAGTGGTCCAATAGTTTCAGCTGAAAATGCAAAAGTGATTAAATGTCTAGCCAAAGGTAATTAATTAATCAGACCTTTGAATTTTGGAATTCTGGGTGTTGAACCACCCAAACTCTCCATGTAATAATGGTAAATGGTAAGTCTTCTGCACTTATATAGCACTTTTATCTAAAGGGCTTTACAATGTGTCTCATTCACCCATTCACACACACACACACACACACCATTGGGAGCAGAGGTGCCATGCAAGGCGCTAACTTGCCATCGGGAGCAACTTGGGGTTCAGTGGCTTGCCCAAGGACACTTCGGCATGTGGAGTCCTCCGGGCCGGGAATCGAACCGCCAACCATATGATTAGTGGACAACCCGCTCTACCACCTGAGCCACAGCCATCCTTATATACCACCTACACACCTTATATACTGCCCATAAAACTGACTGAAAGAGAAAGAGAGAGTGAAAGAGTGAGTGTGTGTGTGAGAGAGAGAGAGAGAGAGAGAGAGAGAGAGAGATGTTTATGTGTACTGATAGACAAAGGAGTGGACAGAATGTATTTGATGTGTACTTTTTGGCCTCAGTGCCACAGACAATATCAATGAGAAATATCGATGTGTTGGGGAGGGAATACTGGATAAGGGCAAAAATTAGCATCCTATCAGTTTTCTATCTAACCTGTTACAGAGTGAAACAACTATTACTCCTTGATGTCAAAATGACTTCCTGTTCATGACAAACTGACAACATATCTGAGAACTAAATGGATGTTTGCTAGCATCCGTGGGCTTTATATGCGAGACACTAAATTTATAATTCATTCTGGAAATTTGACAATAGTGTTCTGTCTGCACATAATCAGAGGGACACTATTTTAATTCAAGAGGGAATCCAGTGAGATATCAGTAGTAAACAGGCCAATGGAGGGCACAGAGTTGTAAGGGTACTGTCCAGGGTCCTGAATACATCTTATATATGGCATCTTCCACTTTTATATGTGTCTGTTAGGAGTTTCAGCCAATCAGGCCCTTTAGTTGTTCAATATTAACCTAGATCTCACAATAGACATGACATTTAAATGTAAATGTGGCTCAGGCGGTAGAGCGGGTTGTCCGCTAATCCACTAATCGTAGGGTTGGCGGTTCGAATCCCGGCCCGGGTGATGCCATGCCGAAGTGTCTTTGGGCAAGACACTGAACCCTAAGTTGCCCCCGATGGCAAGCTAGCACCTTGCATGGAAGCTCTGCTACCATTGGTGTGTGAGTGTGCTCTGTAAGTCGCTTTGGATAAAAGCTAAATGAATAAATGTAAATGTAAATGTAATCGTGGGGTTGGCGGTTCGATTCCCGGCCCGGATGACGCCACATGCCGAAGTGTCCTTGGTGTCCTTGCATGGAAGCTCTGCTACCATTGGTGTGTGAGTGTGTGTGAATGGGTGAATGAGACACAGTGTAAAGCGCTTTGGATAAAAGCGCAATATAAGTGCGCCATTTACCAAATGTAAATTTTACAGACAGGAATGGAGCCACAGCACACTTTGTGTTTTATTGAGAAATATAATATAGGAAAATGGAGATAATTAATTGTGCAATTCCAGTTTACTTGAAAAAGCAACATGAGAAGGTAGGACAGTAAGGAAAACAGCATATTTGTTATTTGCATATTATGTAGCTTGTAAAGCTTTAATATTTATGTAGTAGGAATGGTTGTCTATGAATACACTTCACTAATACACACAAGTGTACAACGAATAGACTGAACGCATGAACATATTGACCAGGAGAGATAGGCTTATATGTTGATGCACACGACTTGCTTGTAGTTGGAATTAAGGAAATTAATAGTTAAAATGGAAGACTGATAGTCTTAGCCTCAGGTGCTCCACCTATGGGCCATGTTCTGATATTTTTGTACACTGTTCTGGCAACAGTGGCAACAGCTTCAGGATTTTGAAAAATGCAATCTTATCTGATAGTCTCTCTGGACTTCACTGTATATTATATACAAAAATATGTGCACCAGTTTCCAGCAGTAAAACCAAACTTTTTAAAACCATGACAAAAATCAGCTTTTTGCTCAGATATAGTCTGACTGGCTCTAGGAAAGGTCTGTGGTTGGTCATCTACAATGCCAAAGGAATTTTTTTTGAGAATGTAGGCAGTTCTTTGCAATATTAGCGATGAAAAGGATTCTCTAGTGAAAGCTATGTCTGGCTTGTGATACCAAGAGAAACATAAAAACCGTTGGAATGCTTTTGGTCAGATCAAAATCAACTAGAAATATGTGAAGATCGTTCTCTATTCAAACAGTTCAATTATCACGGAATTTGAAGGTCTACTGGTGACTCATACATTTTGTTTTGGTCACACAAGTTTTCTTGGGAGGCTGGGAAGTACTGCACATCCAGTCACCTTCACTTGCTATTAGACTATTAGACAATGCAAATAAGATTTTACTTCATTTTTGACAGGCACCTAAGCTTTGAGAAAGCTCCGACACCAAAGTTGCTCCCCAAAGCACTCCTCAGTTGTAGACACATTGGTGAAAATTGCAACAAAACCCTCAGGTCTGGGTCAGGTCCACCTGAACCTTAGTAGAAAGGCACCAAAGTGCCACTCTGGACCTACCATTCACCACATCTACAGCTGGAGAACTTGATTTACTCTGAGGCTCAAGGTAATACAGTCTAACCTTCCAGTTTGTAAGCTCACGTCACATTCCCATTGTTTGCTCTCTGCAGTGATTGGTTGAAAACTGTTATCAGGGAAAAATCACAATTAGTTCTGAGCTGGCAGATATTAAAGCAAATAGTAATCAGTAAGCTACTTCACTGGAATATTTTAAAAGAACGGCACATGCCAAGCTTTTGATCTGGTTGGCTTGACTGAAGTTTGATGCCTTGAGGCTGTGTTGCTCTGCAAATAGTGTTCAACATTGGAAGTTGCTGGAATGTGATATTTAACCCAGGCTTTGATTAGGGAAGAAGATCATAAAGGAGGATTCCATCTATAAAACATGTTTAGAGAAGAGAATTTCTAGAGCTACTTGAATAGCAAATGTCAAATGTGACACATTTAAGGACTAGGGTAGTGAATATTAAACTATCATGGGCACTCTAGGGATGAGATGTATGAAAAATATAAAATGGAAAATCAGTTGTGCCTGTACCAGCATCGGTTTTAGTCTTCCAGTTCAATGAAAGACAATTTCCAAGGTTTCAGGGACAAGTTATCTTACATACAGTTCTGTCCTGGCTAAAGGGCCCAAAGCTTTGTGGGATTCTGCCTGAGAGTTCCGCTGTTGTTATGGTAACAAATAAGAAAGAGAGGCCAGCCCTCTGGATTTCTGGCTCAGGGATTCCAGCATTGCCATAACAACCCTGTTGATGGAGTAAAAAAATGCAGCTAGATTAGTTCTGTTTAGTAAGCAAGCCTAATTTAATACAATGCAAACATGCTAAATAGCAAGCACACATACTTAGAACTGTAGTGTACTAGTGGTTATTTGTTTTGATGAGATAGTGATGATGGCATTAGATTATGAAAACAGTACTTTTCTTCTGTAAAACATGGTAGCATGGCTACAAGTGGACTCCAGTGGAACTGGTGCACTATTTTGGCGTGATAACCAATAACAGCAGTAGGGAGTGTTCTGAAGGATCTTACAGAAATGCCTTAACTGTTCAGATACAGCCAAATTCCTCCAATCTCAGTCGCTGTGTTTCCTCATGCAATAGAACACTGCATCTAACATACAAGTAAAGCTACTCAGCCTAAAGAGGGATAATAGTTGCATTTTGCTAATTAAAAGAAAATCTGAAGGCAAAATGGACACATTATGCCCCTTTAGGTAAAATAGCCACAGAAGATACCCACTGAAGAATTCAGATTTGATTCAGTATTTACAACCAAATATTATTCTTTAAAATGTTCTGCTATGTCCAGTCTTATCTTCAAAAGGCCAATCTGTGTCTTTCCAATCAAGCAGGACCCACATATGATAATCCATTGAAAGCCAAGATCAGCTGATTAAACCTGGTGGAATCAAGTGTTGCTATTACTTGGCTGTAATGAAAAACTGGTATTTCTGATAAGATTGGACACCCTTGTGTTAAGATTATGTTCCATTACTCTTGCTTCCCAACAGTAGGGTGTTATTATAAGAAGAACTCCAGATTCCAGGCTGAACATATACCTGTATCTGTAGCTGCAATTACTTGTGGTATACAGTTTTTTTAAAGGTCAATGGAGTCACCACTGTGAATCCATATTTAACCATCCCAAATGTCAAATGAACATGATCCCTTTACATTTGTTTAATCACATTTTATTGCATACCAGCAACTATGGTGAGAACCAGGATAAACTATTATTAAGAATTTTTCCCAGTTAGCTACACTCTGACATCTTAAGTTGACAGGTGACGAAGTACTGGAGGTTTACCACAGGAGGAGAAATCTTATTTTATTTTAGTTTTCTAATCAGTTTGGCTAAGTTAGTAATATGTCAAGTTCACTTGATGGCAAATAATTAAATGGCACAATTATTTTAGTATTTTCCTCATCTACCCTAAAATGTATTCCTGGCTAAGTCACTGTTAAGTACCCATGCATTAAGGCTGACATTCTGCACTTTAACCTCATTAGCACTGTGTACAAGCAGTTAATAATGTACACTGTTACTGTTTACTGGGATTCAATCTATGAAAAACACAGTACTCATCAGTTCACTGTTGTTGTTTTTTTAAGATTCGATCCACGTTAATCAAGTCAGCAATTAGCAAAATCCCTCCTTAGTTAACTTCAATAAATTGTAGAGAAATAATAAACACACACACACACACACACACACACACACACACACACACACACACACAAACCTGTAGAAACAGACTACTCCTGCATGTCTTTACAGACCTGGCATGGTGGTTTTTTTTTTAATAACATTGATCCAAAAGGTCCTTTGGGATAGCAGTTGTTTGAAGAACCCCACTGAATGACAGTGCTTAGTAAAGTAGTGCAGCTTTAATTTAGCAATTTTCCAAAATGGTCTGAGTGGCATGCTGGTAGCAAGGATTCATTTCTTGCTTTCTAGCCTCCCTAAAAAAAATCCCCAGTTTGCCTTGTTCCGCGCTCCGAGAATAGAAGTCCAGAGTCAGCTTTTACAGAGAGGCACATTTGTCTGTTGAAATGTGACACTGGCGTCCCTCCCTATTGATTAGGACCAAGTGAGTTTGTTAATGGCTATGATGTGCTTGGCTTTGGTGTGTATGTGTGTCATATGTGATCATGTAATGATGTATGTTAGAACAGGTCATATTAGTCATGTGGTCTAATGACCATGTACAGGTCTGCTGTATTTTGGTCCATAATTAGTGGTGTGTTTCCAAGTCGATGTCCAGCTGCAAGAAAGTGTAGTCAGAGCAGTGTATTCAGGCTTTTTAATACACTCTGTGTGCTTGGGTTTTGCCCAATAATGACATAATTTACCCTGAGTGGTGCTTGGTACAGTTTTACAAAAGAATAACCCAGTAGGGCCTTTTCTTTTTTAAATAGGATAATTAGCATTTCTGAGTTTGAGCTTTGACTATGGGAAGTACAACTGGTTTGAAAGCTTAAAGAACCTCGACTCAGTGTGATCTCAGTGCTTTCAAAACTACCTGCAATGGTTAATTATTATAAAAGAATAAAGAGGCAGGCAAGTAAGGTCAAAACCAAATACGAACGTTACAGGCAAGGTATATTTGACATTTCAGGGAAGTCACGCCGGGTGTGTGATATTTATGGTATTCAAATCAACCTAAACTTATATTTAGAGGCTTTCATACCTTATAAGTTTTTTGTGAACAGGTGAGTGTGTCGTGTGCTGGAGGTCTCATAGGTGACTGCCTTCATACTTTCACATAATGTGAATATGTCTACTGTGGGGAAGAATATGAAAAATGTAATGAAAGTCTTGCAGAAAGTAAGTACTCTGGGTTCTAAATCACCAATACTATGCCATTAGATATTAAATATACTCCGTGTATGAGACAGTTTGGGATTTTCAGATTTTCTTTTCACTGCTTGAAACAGTCTTGGTTGAGAGCACATGCTTGAGATTTCACTGCATGAGTCTGTGTTAAGGCTCCCTTGTGTGTTGCTAATGTGTGTGTCCTGTTGCAGTCTATTTGGCCTGGGTTTTCTGTTACCATGGCTTTGTCTCAGAAAGAGAGTTTATCTTGTTGCTCAGTGTAGTGATTTCCTTTAACTACAGACTCCAAATGAAATTTAAATAGCTCTGTTAATATCCATCATTAACAGTTTTACCGAACTATTCCATTGCCAGGCTTCACTCCAGGTGACAGTGGTTAATTCCTCCAGAGAGATCATGGCCTTGAATGGCTCTAACAAGGAGGAGTTCTGTTATTCAAAAATAGTCCGTGATAGGATGGTGTCATGTAGCCTTACGTGAAGCTACAAGTTACAGTTAGCACCCTTTGATAGCAAGTTCATTATTTTCTTATCATGTCTTATAACGTCTATAAAGTTTCTTATAACAATGAAGTATTTTATTCCTGTTATACCACATCAGTTTGTCCACGTCAATATTTTTTGTTTATTAAAGAGTGACGTTTAACGTTGTGGAATGTCCAAAAGTAAGTCCCTGCAATCACTTAAGTTTTAGCAGCTATAAAGAGTCATTTCTTCACCAGCCTTTCTTTTTCTCTCTCCTGAAGTTTGTCATGTTAATGAGAACTTTAAAGCCCTCTGTCCAGAAGAAGTTCTGATACTGAGGTCTCTTTCCATGAATACTAAATAATATCGACAATTACACCCATTTAAATGGAGTGTCCATGCAAGTCCCTGAATATGTTTTTACTGTAGAAATAACATATTAGAATAAGGTCATTAAATTAATCAACACCTTCTGATCAATCAGATTTGAGAATTTAACAGCGCTGTGGGATAATTCTGACGATCAACACGTAGAGCTATCTACAAGAGATTTCTAGGTGCTACTATGATCCTGAGTGTTCTTCAGTTTGGCACAGAAAAGCACTGCATAAAAATATCTGATTATTTATGACAAAACTTGCTAGGCTCATTAATGAAAACGACCTTAGGAGTTAAGAGGAAATGTGTAGGAATGTGCAAAAGGTCAGTGAACATTATAAAATAATTTAGTATAAATTATGAACAAACAGTTCATGCGTTTCTGTTTCTGATACATTTCTCCCTTCTCTTATTTCATATTCTTCAGTTACCCCTGTGCGTCATCCTTCCTTCCATCCACAGCATTCCCTGTTCTGTTCATTTCTGATCCCCCCCTCTCTCTCTGCTGATGAGCAATTACACTGGCCTGATTTCCTTCCCTGCTCTAATGGAACTCTGCTGAGATATTAAAGAGTATAAATATTTAAGCCTGATTTGCCATGCACAATGATAATACGCTGTTATCGTAAGGGTTACCCACGATTCTGTGAACACACTGACGCACCTCTGCAATAATGATTGTGTTAAGTCAATTATAGTTACCTGCACAGCAGGCCATCTATGTTGCATTCATCTATTTTCCATTTCAAAGCGAAAATGGGGAAACACTGATACACCTTTTTTAATGTACTTTTTTGACATTTAATTAAAAAATAGATAAAATATACAGTACCATGCAAAAGCCTTAGGCACATGCAAAGAAATGCTATAGAGCAAATATTCCTTCAAAAATAAATAAACTAAATACTATCAAGTGCAGTCATAAACAGTAACAAATTAAACAAAGTTACTATTTAGTTTGATGACCCTTTGCTTTAAAAAAAAAAAAAAAAAAAGTTTTATAAGGAAATTATTAGGAAAACTTAAAGGGTAAATTTTATTGAGCATCTTGCAGAACGTCGGGGTTACGCATGTAACCCTGTTCCCTGAGATTTAGCATAACAGTATGGGAACGCCTTACACTCGTGACCGGTATCTGAAGCATGTGTAAAATCATGCCTCTACTTATAGGCCGGCCATGATCAGGTGACGTGGCAATTAAGCGTGTCGCATGATATATATGGCACCTGTGAAGCACGCCACCAGCCTCTATTACCTGAAGCAAAGACGCAATTCACAGGCCTGCCATGGTATTACAGTGCTATGCAACGTCTCTTTCCCTTCTCAGAGAACAGGGTTACATGCGTAACCCCGACGTTCCTTTTCAAAGGGAATTTCGACGTTGCATTTGGCATAACAGTATGGGAACGGGAATACCCACTCAGTCATACCGAGGGTACGGCCTGTTCAAAAATACCCAAGCCCGAGGGTCACTGCAAGACACCAGAGCCTGGGGTGGAATGAATATCCAGGCTGTAATACTAGAGATTGCTTCCACTATCCAAGTAGAGATACGCTGCTCTGACACAGCATCACTTTTCGTGTCACTGCCAAAGCAGCCCAGTAGCGGCTCCGATTTATGCCACTGGCCGGAGCGGTGGACGCAAGTACAGAGAGCCCTTACTGGACACAGCAGGTGCATCCTCTCTTGTTCCGGTGTGAGGAACAGAGGAGGGCAGAAAGTGTAAACACCACAGGGTGGGCCGCCAATGTAGGCACTTTAGGAGTATAATCCCACCTAGGATACAGGAAGGCCTTGGCTAATCCAGGGGTAAAGTCAAGGCAGGAGGAGGCAACAGAGAGAGCTTGCAGACCTCCCCCTCACTTGAGATTTCAGGGCCAGTAAAGGAACTAACTTTAGAGTCAGAAGCTTCTCAGAGGCTGACTCTAAGGGCTCAAATGGGGCCCCTGACAGACCTTCCAAGACCACAGCAGGGTTGTCCACTGCACCGGGGAAGCATACTTTTCTGAGATTCAACCTGAGCACCAAGCTCTTCATGTGGGCGAGAACAACATTTCGATGTTGAACCGCCAGTTCCCAGGATCGTGCTAGAATTAACCAGTCGTCCAGGTAGTTTGGTACACAGATGCCCTGGGGAACCAATGGAGCCAGAGTGACATCCATGCAATTTGTGAAAGAGTGAGGGGATAAAGCTAGCGATAATCCCATGTGGAAATACAGTATGCACCTTTTAGATCCATCACCACAAACCAGTTCTCGAACTGAATCTGTGGCACGATATGCTTGAGCGTCAGCCTCTGAACCTGTATGTCAGATGACGCAGATCTAAAATTGGCCGCATATTCCCACTTTTTTTGTGGAACAGGGAATAAGGGCTGTAAACCTCCCTCCCTTCAGGAACAGGGTACATGTTCTATGACCCCATTGTCCAAAAGGGAACTTACTTCCTGCATTAAAGTCGGGCTCTGGTCTGTGCTGACTGCTGTGGTGAGCACACCTGTGAACGGGGGGGG
>JAFFST010018842.1:21684-60182 GCA_022414735.1 Noturus placidus | reverse complement strand
GGGTATATATAGTTGGGTTTTGCACTTAGTCTGGGTCTTTCGTTGTAATGTGTTTAGACTCTTGTTCTATGTCTCTCGGTGTTCTGTGTCATGCCCGTGTTTTTCATGTTTAGTCTTAGTGTTAGATTCATGCCATAGTGTTTAAGATAGGTTAGTGTTTTTGTCTTTGTTTTGATTTGTTGAATAATAAATCATCAAAAATCCTGCGATTGCATCCGCATCCTATACGCAAACGTGACATCGGGGGCTAACTTGGGGTTCAGTTACTTGCCCAAGGACCCTTTGGCATGTGGAGTCACGCGGGCCGGGAATCAAACCGCCAACCCTACGATTAGTGGACAACCAGCTCTACCGACTGAGCCACAGCCGCCCCATGCACACTTGAACCGCCCGTATGTGCACTTGAGTGATTCTCATCCTCAATAAAGAACCTTATGAGCACTTGAGTGATTCTCATCCTCAACAGGGAGCAGTATCACCACTTTGAGTGACTCAAATTTTCAACAAAGTACAGCATCAGTAGCATTTACAAGTGCTGTCGGTTACTGTTTAGCAAGGTACATATCAGGACGTGTTACGAATACTCATGACGACTTTGAAATATGTCCTCCACCAATTCCAAAGGAATGTACCATGGAAATCCAAACTGAAAAGCAGGAGAATGGGTTTCTGTGGTTTTGCAATTGAGTGGAGGGTCACCTGGGTCACTTGAGGATGGCCAGAAGAATAATGTAGCAGGGACCTTTTATTAACTGCCAGTTTTAGGTCATGGTCATGAGGTAATGCAGTTGGTACTCATCAAGAAAGCAAAGAAATGGGAATATCCTACCAGTTCTGAAGAAAACCATCCTGGCAGCCCTGCACTTAGTCATAGAACTACAGTTACATAAACAGGTCCATATTAAAAAAAAAAAAAAAAAAAAATATATATATATATATATATATATATATATATAGAGGAAATATTTTTTTTTCCTGTAACTGAATTAAAAAACTGGAACTTTTATATATTCTAGATTAATTACACATAAAGTGAAATATTTCAAGCCTATTTCAATGTTGATGATTATGGCTTACAGTTCATAGATATTAAAAATCCAGTATCAAACAAAGACTTTATAATACAGAAATGTTGACCTTCTGAAAGGTATGCTAATTTGCACAAATTACTGCATCAATGCGGCGTGGCATGGAGGCAATCAACCTGTGGCACTACTGAGGTGTTTTTGAAGCCCAGGTTGCTTTGATAGCAGCCTAATAGCAGACAATCCAGGATATTATATCTTCTTTTCTGCTTATTACCTTCCCCTCCATGGTGCGATCAGTTCAGGATTAATCTTTCGGATGAAATATTCTCCTCCGGGCCTGAGGCTGTGGACAACATGGGCATTGGGAGGGTCCTCTTTAGGCTCCTCCTTCTGTACAGGTTCTTCTGGGTGGGGTCTGAGCACACCCAGGTAGGGAGGCAGGAAGTTGATGAACACCTGAGATAATCAACAATTCTGTAATTGACAAACTGTAAATTCTCACTGGGAATAAGTTTTGATTCAAAGTTACCCGAAATATGTGGTTTTAATAATTTAAAATAATTTACTTTCATTAATAAAGTGTTTGATAAAAAAAAAAAAAAAACACAACATGTTTGAAAAAAAAAAAATATATATAATTCTCCTTTAATCTTAAATTAACTCACATATTTCACAGGTAGACATTAGTAAGATTTCAATATCAGAGTTTAAACTGGTATATTTTCAGTGATTTATCTGACATTAATTAAAGCTTTCAAAAAAATATACCATAACAACCATGATTTTGTTCATCAGTAATTTGCTAAGTTAGTTAGCATGCACCTGAGCATGCCGACTCTGCAGCTAAAGGTTTCAGGGTATCACATCATTCTCTAAATTTGGCAGTCCTAAGCCCAAAGACATGGTGCTCATTTCATGATGTCACTGAGCTCAAACATATCATTCCCCAAATATTTAAATCATTCCCCAAATATTTGCGTACAGAGAAACTTTATAAGTTTAAAAAAAATAACAAAAACATAATTCTGCACTGCCGTAACATATCTGATCAAAACAACAGACTATGTAATTGGAATTTGGTATGTATTTTGTGCTTACAGACTACAGTCTTAGGGAAATCATTTTTAAAATGTTCTTTTAATAGTAAAGGGTTTTATGTGGATTCCTTTACAATAGTCCCAACTGAAGAACCCTTAATGGTTCTAGATTTATATTGAGTATTTGAGTATATAAATCAAGACATGAAGAAAGAAAATAAGGACAAAACCTTACTGCAGTAATTATTAACAGTATCAATATGCTGGCTGACCTTGCGCACCCAGATGGGCATATAATGTGTGCTGGGGGTCCTGTGGTGCAGGTTTATCACCACAACACTGAGTATGACCGAGAAGGTCACCAGGATCATTGTAAACATCACATAGTTCACAATAATTGGGATTCCCAGAGATGTCTCAGGGACTCTATCAGCCAGCAGGAGCATGAAGACAGTGAGAGCAATAAGGACAGAGATGGACAGAGTCATTTTCTCTCCTGTGGGGAACAACAAAGAAGTATGCTTTAATCATACAATCTTATAGAGCAGAAATATGACTCACAAGGCATCCGAGTGTTTAAGTTATTGGTATAGATTTTTAGGCTTTTACAAGTACAAGTGGTAAAAGCTAAACAATGACTCACACTGGCTGAAGACCACCACGCATAAGTGCGAATTCTTAACTATTCTGTGCAACCCACCTGCCCCTGGTGGTAGATAGAACACGAATATAGCCAGCACACTAGTAAGGATGCAGGGCACGATGATGTTGATGATGTAGAAAAGTGGTTTCCTCTCGATGATCAGGTAGAAGGTGATGTCTTCATAGAGGTCCTCCTGAATGTTCTTCCTGCTGGCTTTGTGGCAGATCTGCCACTCTCCATTCTCTGAGGAAAGATGACCCTAAATCAACACTCAAATCCTTCCATCCATTTATTCATCCATTTATCCATCTATCCATCCACCCACCAATTCATCCATCCATTTATCTATCTATCCATTTATCTATCCATCCATCCATCCATCCATCCATCCATCCATCCATCCATCCATCCATCCATCCATCCATCAATCCACCCATCAATTCTTCAATCCATCTGCAAACTATTTACACATCAGAGAGAGAGAGAGAGAGAGATCCAAGCAGAAACTTTAGGAAGCTAAGTATTTATCTAAAGAACTCTTGATGATCAACATCAGAGAAAACGTAATGCACTCCAATAAGTTAGTATCCAAACAATTTATTCTACAGGATGCACAGCACCAATAATGCCTTGCAGTTTGGAGAGAGCCATATTTTGACATAGGGCAGCTGGAAAAACGCATCATACAAAGGACAGGAAGTCCTGGACACAGGAAGTGGACTGACCAGTAAAAACATTTTCATCTATGACTATCTCATGAATCTCTTTTCCATCCTCATCCAGGCCATACTGTAGATCCACCTCTGAGGCGTCATACGTATACGAGCGAAACACCATCGTGCAATTCTGCCAATCAAACGGGAAATAGGCCACCTGGAGAAATAGAGCTGCGCGTTACTGTTAGCTTTAATCAGATGATTGCTTGTTTCATATTGTTAAGCTGATGAATGATTGCTGTTTGTAAGCAGTTATTGCTAAAGTTGTAGCTGTACCTCAATGGAGCAGGAGCTGCGGTATATAGCTGGAGGCAGCCAGGAAACTGTTCCAGTGTTATTAACCAGCACATTCACATAAAGAGCAACGTCAAACTGCCCATCGTTACTGAAAAATGGACAAAATGACTCTTGCTTAGTGCTTTCAAACATCTGATATACAACAGATACAACTTTTGACCCACTTCCAGCTCTGCCTTTGACTCTGTTATTTCCACTGCATACACATTGCATTCCATGCTTTGGGTGCATGGACACATAGGTCATATATACTGGGCTTAAATAAGAAGCTATGACAAGCAGGATGTCATACAATAGAGCCACATGTGTAGCTGTTATATTTAAACATGAACATGGTTTAAATATGGACAATGAGCACTCACTTGTTGATTAGGAAAATGTCTGGACGCCATACTTTGTTAGGGGGGATTCGGATAACATCAATATTGTCGTAGTCCTTTGGATTCCAGGACAACCTGTAGTCAGTCCACGCCTGAAGAGGGGAGGAAGGAGAGGCAAAAGGAGGCAGGGACAGACAGACAGAGAATGAGGGTAGGAACAGGGGTGATAAGTAACGTTACATGCCTCTAACCCTGTTCCTGGAAATTGGATTTCTCTAAAATCCAATTCCAACACCACATGTCACTCAGATTATAAGCAGCCTGTGTTTTGGAGGACTGAATTACATAGGAAGGTTTATTATCAGGAAACAGGAAATAGCCTAGTATATTGATTTGTTTATAATCAAAACTACATTTTTTAGCCGACTTTTTGAAACAAAACCTTATTTAGCCAGACACATTAGAATGACACATTAGTGTAAAAATGATAGCGCACTAATTAGCACTAGAACACCAGTGAACATAAGACACGTCACAAAAAAAGCAGTTGAGAGCAAAATGCTCAGAGCAAAACAGAGATGTAATAAATTCTAATTATACAAAGTGGCAAGTGAATTAAGACAGCACAGAAACAGAGTGAATCGGTGGAGGAAGATAAATAGAGTGTGCCTCTCACCATGTTCATGAATACATTGGTTGTCATCTCTCCATTCTTCTCATCCTGCAGGAGAGGAGACACACTGACAGTATCATGCGGTGGCTAAATCCTGCAGCAGTGGAACACTCAATCCTGTTAGATGAATACTAATGGCCTACACATGACCCGTCACTTTATTAAAGCTTTCATTGGTGCCGCAGCCAACGATGAGGAAATGTTGGGGAAAATATCATAGCATCAGACTATTTCCTTTAGCTCCTCTCTTCTGTGATTATTATTGATCCCAGCTAATGTTCAGTAGTCCAATTGTACTCAATGGTTGAATTGTAAAACATTTTCAGTGTCAATGGAGGTTTATACTGTATGCCTTCATTATGTAGTGGGATGCTAAGATCTTAGTCAGTCATCTTAGGATAATTCTGTAGGCTTTAGACTTTGAACTGAGTTACAATGTACCAGGATTACATTTAATACAGTCTTAGAATACCAAAGATCATTTCAAAACACTTGCACTATAGTCTACACCTATTCATGGTAGATTTTTTTTTTTAGCATATAACATCATGACAACTTGCTCTGTACTATTGACTATGCAATATTGATAATAGTAATATTACATAGTTATTGCATATTCGATATTGACATGTAATCCAGAGATATGGAAAATAGTACTGGTTGTTTGATTTTGCTAGTTATTTTAACCAGGGAACTGGCTTCCCTCTGCATTCTGAAACATGAAATACAGTGTGTGTGTGTGTGTGTGTGTGTGTGTGTGTGTGTGTGAAATCCTACCAGACTAATGAGCTGCACTAGTGTCATCCCGACTCTGACCATCACTGTCTCGTTCCAGACCCGAGCAGGACGCACCTTCAGGTTATAATCTTCAAATAGATCCCGCAACAGCCTCCGCTCTGCCTCAGAACCCCCTAAACACACAGACACACATAATATGTGTGTGTATTAAGTGGTGTGGGACATGGTAAGAAAGATTTACAGTGAGGACTTTAGATGTATATTACAATAGATCATACAAATGTCATGTTTGTTTAGATAGTACCAATGGATATGCATTGCGTAATCTGACCACATATGCTCATGCACAGGCAATATATCTGAGAAATATATTTGAAAAATAACCAATTAGACAGTTTTGATGAGTTTAACGTTAGCTGTAATCCACCATTATGTTTATAATCCACATTAGGTTTACTGGTTGAATTTCGTTTAGAAATAAATATTTCCCTCTCTCAAAAGTTTAATGCATTTAAATGTCTGGTTGTTTGTTTTGTACTATGTATCACAATAGGGTGTATTAAAGTACTGTATTTTCCGCACTATAAGGCGCACCTAAAAACCTTAAATTTTCTCAAAAATTGGCCGTGTGCCTAATAATCCAGTGCACCTTATGTTTGGACTGAGTTCCAAAATCTGTAAAAATGTGCGACTTTTTGGCGTAACAACCGTATGCGCCTTATAACACGGTGCGCCTTATGTATTGGTCAAGTACAGAAATAGACCCCGTAATTGAGACTGCGCCTTATAGTGCGAAAAATACGGTATATTGGGACATCAAATAATCAACTGATGTTTACATATTTTTTAAAAATATACATTAAAATGTTACTTTCTGTTTTGTGGTGTTTTTTTTTCTTTCTGTGATTATTAATCTGTTCTTAATCTGTTCATACTGAATTGGAGAAAATATTGGGTATGAATTTGACCATTTTCTATTGACCATTTACTGCTATTACTGCCATTACTGCTGTAAGAAATGAATGATAGAAAATGACTCAGGTCAACATCTTAATATGCAATTTATTTATCCTACTTAGTCTACTATGTTCATACAATATTATAATATGTTGCAAACTTGTTACTGAAATGTTATTTATTGATGCCCTGCATAGTACAAATAAAAAAATAATCTAATTGAGGATGAAAGTAAATTGCCATACGTCATTAAAATCGTTGTCAGTCAGTTTTGACTGAAAGGTAAGCCATGCTTCTCTAGAATATTATATAAATACGTTTCCTTCACATTTAGATAGTCAACACTTAAGGATTTCATAAGTGTATGGTGTTGGGTATTTTGTTACATTAATAGAAAGAAAGCTTAGACAAAGCAGAAATTCAAAAACTTCAAAAAAATTAATTTACCCTGCATTATGATATTTTTCTGTCAATTCTTCTGTTTTTGTTTTCTGACAACTCTCTCTTTCTTTCATGCACAAAGCCATTCACTGTCATGATAGTAAAGTGAGTCATGTGACACCCAGCACTAGTGTTACAGTTGGTCTACACCTGTGCACTGTATGTGTTTCTGTTTATATTCCCTGTACATTACAAGGTCAAATAGGACTATAGTGTTGCCCTTTGGTACTTGGGGTTAAATCCTTTTCTTGTTTTAGAAACCTGTTTAAAACTGACTTCTAGAGACTATTCGTGCAAGCTGTCTGTTAACACACTAACAACTGAATACTTATAAAGTCATTATAAAATGCATCATATTTAAATAATTGAGCATATAATAACTAATGAATTAGATTATGTTCATAACATTATGGTACACACCAAAAAAACAAGCGAAAGAGAACTAATTAGAGCACACAAACCCATTTGACTTACCTGTGTGATCGAACATGCTACTGGACCAAAGAACCCAAAGCAGAACCTTCATTGCTCGCTCCATTGTGCTTGTTTGACTCACGTCACACATTGGCCCCTCTAACAGATAGTGATGTGCAGTACGTCACATACACGCTCACTCTCGGATACACACCGGATCTCTGCCTGTGCTCTTCAGATCAGAAGTTTGTTCAGAAAATAGTTGTGTCAGAGGTGTGAGCACAGCTCTTGTGACCAAATGCAGCTTTTTTCCTGAGCCACAGTAAAGTCAAACCATCCTTTCTTTCCTCTCTGGGCTTCAGTGCTGTGTAGATCTATGGGATGATTGACAGGATAGGGAATTATGGGATGTAAGGAATGGTCACATACCAGTGGCAGGCACCTGTCAATGGGTGTGTGTGTGTGTGTGTTTGTGTGTGTTGTTCAGTAATTGAGCAAGAGGGGAACTCTATGACAATAGGGGTACTTTGGCAGTGAGAACAAAGTAACACGCAGAGCAGGAGCTTCTCCCCTCCAGGGTCTCACATGGACTCAACACACAAAGACAGGAAGTAGTCACCCAGCACTTCTCTCAGGCAGCTTTCAACATGCCACACTTTCATGCTTTCATTCTCTTTCTTTCATTCGTTCTCCGTCTCTCAATCACTCGGCTCCTGGCTTTATCTGCCCTTTGTGTCTCTCAGAGGTATGACATACATTCATCGGGACTGCCCAGTGTCACTAGTACAAAGCATTGGACACTCAAGCCTGCATGCACACACACATGCACACCCACATCTAAAAAAACAAAAACAAAACAAACATCCAGAGCTTTATCATGTGATATAAAAACACATTAATGGATACAACAACAACAACAGTAATAATAATAATAATAATAATAATAATAATAATAATAATAATAATAATAACAACAACAACAACAGCTTTATTAATTGAGCACCTTTATTTCATGCAGTGTCTTAAACTGCTGTACAATCAAGTAGTCAAAATCAAATTCATTAAAAAGAAATGAAATAAAAACTAATTTAATAGAATAACCTGGATAAAATAATAAAAACAAATGTATACATTCTACTTGAGCATTCCTGACCTTAATAATTCACATGAACGTCCTTTAACTTACAAGTAGGAGCTCCAAAAACAATTCTCTTGCAAAAAAGCTTCCTGAAATTCATGTGAATAATCGCGATTTATATATACAATTTCATTATATGTGGCTTTTGTAGACATTTCATGTTTCACACATTTTTCACATGTAGGAAATATGGTTTATTTTTTCACATTTAATACGCTATGTGGCCAAATGTTTGTGGACACCTTACCATCACACCCATAAACGTTTCCTCCACAAACTGTTGCCACAAAATTGGATGCACACAAGTATATAGAATGTCTGTGTATACTCTAACATTGCAATCTCCCTTTAGTGGAACTAAGAGGCCCAAACTTGTACACAAAGTGAGCTCCATGAAGAGCTTGAGTGACCAGCGCAGAACCCTGACCTCAACTGTCGTCGCACACCAATGCTCTTGTGGCTGAATGAGCAAATCCCCACAGCCACGCTCCAAGCGTCTTTTTTTTAATATTACATCTATAAACAAGGGTTGATCCTGCCTAGGAATCCAGATACATTCTTCTACCACACACCACACATGAGTAACGTGTACAGGAGCACAGAGAGAATGTGGAAGATGACAGCATTGAGCTTCCTGCACTTCCATGTTAATTCCCTTTGGACATTAAGCCAAGATATATTCAGTTCAGATAAGAGCCAATTGAATGAGTAGAGCTGTTCACATGCAATACATGCTTGGCAAGTAAGCACCAAGACCAGAATTGAACCGGATGTAACAGCAAGCCATTTTCCATAGCAGAGCCAAGCGAAGCATAAAAGAGCAACATAATATGGTAATTACACTGATTTAATCAAACTCTGTGGCCGGAACTGGAAATAAGATATGTCTGACAAACGTGAAATTTGGACAGAATGTGGAGCATAACTCATGCTGTAAATATTATTTATTATTGTAAATATTATTATTATCATATGCAAGATAAATAATACATGATGCCCAGAATTGGCTTCAGAAAAACTGAAGGCCAACTAAAGGCTTAGTCTTATACTTTTATGCAGCTACGTGTTTGATTAACTACTTCTTTTCCATCAGACCTTGTATTGTGAAGCTTGCAGGTGTGGCTTGATTGGAAACTCACTCACGTTCATAAACTGCAATTATTTGGTATGTCATTTGGCCAGGCAATTGTGTTAACTGTAACCTGAGGCAATAAAACTAGTTGTTTCTCAGTAATTGGCAAACTAATTGCTCTAAAGATAAAAAAACAAACAAACAAACAAACAATCCTTTAATTTTGTTGTGCTTGGGTTCAAGAGTAAAGCGTACACTAGGTTATATTAAAAGGAAATCTGGGCATTGTATAATCTAAAAAAACCCAAAACTGGTACTAAACTGTACCATTTAATATGTATACCATTCATATGTATATTTTACCTAGAAATGTGCAACTGACACTTTCAGCTTATTTATTTCTCTGGCTATTCCAATCAGAGACCAGCAAATTGACCATGTGAATGGTACTAAGCCTTTCAAAATGTGTTTGTGGTTTGCTTTATGAAATACTCCAGTGTCTTTTCAACCTCCTGCACTTGTAGTCACATTTGTACTGAGGGGAAATGTGTTAAGAATTCATTTATATAGTGTGACCTTTCAGAGATTTTTTTCCCTTAGAGAAGGATTTTCATTTATGATTTAACAACATAGCTAAAAGTACCTCAGTTTCTGATTACATATGGATACCACAAAACCTTCAGGAAAGTGTAAGCAACCTGAATTACATTTTTGTTAGAAAGCTGAATTAAACTAGATAAAAACTTTGCTAAGACTTTCATTTATATCTCATGCTAAGACCTTTATAGTTAGAATTTAGTGGTTTTAGTTAGCCAGCTAATACAATTCAATATTCAGTTCAATATTTGTTTGTAGAAAGTTTAACGATATATATTGCCGCAAAGCAACTTTACAAAAATCCGAATGTACTTTAGATTTAGATCCCCAATAAGCAAGTCAGAGGCAACAACAGCAAGAGGGAAAAAACCCCTGAGATAATCTGAGGAAGAAACCTTCACAGGAAGCAGACTCAAAGGAAACATGTGGGTGAGATCGGATAGTTGGGAGTATAAATGATTACTGTATACAGGTATATATATATATATATATATATATATATATATATATATATATATATATATATATATATATTTCCAGTACAGAGAAATGTGTCAAAATATAAAAGATGAGTTTAATAGAGGTTGAAAGTTCAAACACTGCAGTATTCTTTTAACAGCAGTGGATGCTATTGTGGTGTACCATCTTTCCAACTGGTAGTATTATATTCTATTCATTATATTCACTGAATCAGTGCTAATTAGTTAAAGTATCACATCGTGTCCTTGCTTGACTGTACCTTCTGGCTGTATTACCGGAGATCAGAAGCTCACACATATTACCACAGATATTACATACTAACAACAGATGGATGATCCTACCACTTTTCCTGACCTCACTTTGATGTTAAACAGCAATACAACTGCTGTCTGTCTCTCTGCATAGTTCAGTGCATGTGTCAGTCTTTTTTTTTTAAAATTGAGAATTCCCTTACTTATTGATATAGTTGATGGATTAAGGTTAAGAATTTATATATGACAAAAAACCTGCAAAACGACATGCATGGGAATAAGAATTTATACCCCCCACCTGACCCCCCACCCCTTCAACCTCTGCAGCAATGCTGGCAGCACTCATACGTCTATTTCCCAAAGACAACCTCTGGATATGACACTGAGCACATGCACTCAACTTCTTTGGTCGACCATGGCGAGGCCTGTTCTGAGTGGAACCTGTCCTATTAAACCGCTGTATCGTCTTGGCCACCATGCCGCAGCTCAGTGTCAGGGTCTCTGCAATCTTTTTATAGCCTAGGCCATCTTTATGTAGAGCACCTATTCTTTTTATCAGATCCTCAGAGAGTTCTTTGCCATGAGGTGCCATGTTGAACTTCCAGTGACCAGTATGAGGGAGTGTGAGAGCGATGACACCAAATTTAACACACCTGCTAATTTGGCCCAATTTGGACATTTTCATTTAGGGGTGTACTCACTTTTGTTGCCAGCGGCTTAGACATTCATGGCTGTGTGTTGAGTTATTTTGAGGGGACAGCAAATTTACACTGTTACACAAGCTGTACACTCACTACTTTACATTGTAGCAAAGATATAATCAAATATTTGCACAAATGTGAGGGGTGTACTCACTTTTGTGAGATACTATAAATATATATTACATACAGATTCTGACTAATAGATGGTGCTTTCTTGGTGATTTACACAATATCTTTATTTAACACCTCTAGCTCATAAATTTATCAAAACAATATGCATTTCTTCCGAAACAATGACTTATATGGCTGAAACAATAATTCAATACACATTATCAGTAAACAACATAAAAGCACTGAAGTGAGTCTAAAACCTATGTTGCTTACAGTTGCTTACATTGCTCTTATTGTTATTGGCGTCTATTGATATTATTATGTGTCCATCCAGACGGTACACTGCCTCCCTTGCAGATCACTTCACTTCACTATTAAAGCATCTGTCAAGTGAATAAATGTCTATAGCCAGCAGTATGTAAGAAACACACTGCCTAGTGCCGCAGAGTTCGAAAGGTCCGAAGCGATGACCGCTGGGATCAAGGACTCATGAAGGGGTCAGTGGGAGTAGCATTAAAACTTGCATACGCAAAAATGACCAATGTTCCAACAGTGGTGAAGATGACAAAGATCCAGAGGAAGAGTCGATCGACCACCATGGCTACATACTGCCAGTCTTCCTTTAACTGAGAATGAAAGGCAAGAAAAACACGAGAGCAGGAAAGTCAAGTCAATAATTGATAAATGGTAAGGGCATGGAAAGAGGAAGGTGTAGAAAACTTAAAAGAAGGAGAGCATATTCACAGCAAACACAGCAGTAAGTTCAATGAAAAGGTCTTGGAAAAATTTAAGATGAGCAAAGAGCCTCAAAATATTTAAGACGTTAGTCAGCTGTGCACAGATTTACACTGCTCTTCTCTGATGAAACTTTTTTTCTTCTTCCAGATCAACACATATTTTCTGTTTTCACAAAAAATGCTCATAGTAGCTTCACATATCAATTATTTTATATGCCGCTTCCTGCCTTTATAAGGTGTGGAACTATATTTCTTTAAAAAAAGCATCACTTTGAAGCTACTTTAATGCTTCAAACTGCTCAACTCTAACAGCTTGAAGCATAATATGCGAATATTAGAGACCATGTGTCTGGATGCAAAATTTTCTGCTGTTTTTGTAGTATTATATACTTTATTATTGCTTGTGCTTTTCCACTGAGCAACCAAGGTTAACTTGCAAATTAAATACATTTTGCTAACTACTCTGTAGTTCCTATTTAAGTACTGAATAATGAATGATATGCTTTAATATGTAAGAAATGTTTGAACCTTTTACTACTGTAAAAGACTGAGGGTATAACCACATCCCTGAATTGGCTACATCACTCTCTCCTCTCCAGTAATAGCTGGTGTGTTGTGCTTGTCCTGGCGCACCATGGCTGCAGTCGCATCATCCTACACACTAGTGTTGGTTGAGGAGACCCCCCATACTATACAAAGTGCTGTGAGTGACTAGAAAAGTGCTATATAAATGTAGCTGTAAATTATATTATTATTATTATTATTATTATTATTAGTATTAGTATTAATACTGAACATGTTGCCTGTGTAGGATTTTTGTGGTGGTACTTGGGGGTAATATTTTGAACCCTTATTTAGTGGAACATAACTTAAGAGGCGCATGACTGCAAATTAAATAGGTTAACCAGGTTCAAAGGTCAGCACCAACATGATGACAGCTAGGCACCAGGTTGATGGAATTATGATAATATAAATGCACTCATCTCCTTATCTCTGATAATAAAACCAATTCTGGACAGCTTCAGATGACTGATTTAGATTATTTACTAACTGACAGATAAACTAAATATGGGTACTATGTAAATGGCTAACACTAAAAAGCATGTAAATGCAAGAGTCTCTTACAGCTTCATAGTCTTTCTCAGCTTGTAGCTGCCCAGCAATGTAGCAGATCGCTTCCACGGCCGATTTCAGTTCAGGGGGCAGAGTCAGGTAGTGACTGGGGCCTTCGATGAACTTCCGCAGGTCAGTGCACAGGCCGTCTGGCTGGTACCTGGGACACAGTTCCATTATTGAATTCATGTCTGTGTTAATTCAGTTTCATTAGCAAACGGCCACACTTCTGCTGTTAGTAACAGTAGTACCAAAACATCAATTTTAATAATAGTCACAATGTCAATTATTTTGAATTCTTAATCTATTTATGCATTGCCCTGGTTTGTTGGTTTTGTGCTCCTGAGCATTTTTTTCAGCCCCAGATGGAACAGAGTTACTCCTTGGATAGCTTTAGGATAGCTTTTGTTGTTTCTCCTTGAATAGCTTTAGGACTGCAATTGCTACGGACAGTATTGCAGTCAAGTCTCCATCACTGAACAGTTGATAACTACAACAAAATCGACTTCAAGTTAAAACTATTATAAATTCAGTATTCAGAAATGACTCTGATGTTCATATTCATAAGTTGCTAATAATCTCCTGGCTACACAATTGCACTTTTTGACTTTATAGTATACAGAAGGGAAATTATTTACAATCGTACTATCTGGTGTTACCACACAAAGATTGGTTCTTTTTTGAAACTGGTTCCTCTCATTGAAAATGTTTCTTCCTCATGTCGTCTCAGTGAGTTTTTCGTTGCCACCATCGCCCCTGGCTTGTTCATTAAAGATACATTTTTCATTAAAAAAAATGATATCTGGAAATGATATATGTCTGTAAAGTTTTCTGATGATGCCGATTGTTAAATGTGCTATACAAATATAATTGAATTGAATTAAACTTGGCTCCTGCCCTTTTCCCTAAAAGGTAAGTAATGAGGCATATTTTGTTTTTAACAAAAGGAGTGGGGTCTGTAAGGGCAAGTGGATGGAGATAGTCCTTGCTGCAGAACCAAAAGACCAGGAGCTAGACCTGATCCAACTCATCTGATTAGTCTAACCCAAAGCCCCAACCCTAACCCACACTGCACTGTACAACTTGAAATCGCATACTGTGACAGTACTCACTGCATTCGATTCAGTACCAACAGCTCAGCTGTTGATACAGTATGTACTGATCAGTGTAAATGAAAACAATCCGGAAATACACCACACGACGTGGATTCTGACAGTTTCGTCCGTGTCAGCCCCATTGCATTATGGGATTGCGCAGATACACAGTGTCCAGTGGTTCCATCCTGCAGAATCTCAGCTGAAGCAGTGGGTCATCAGGGTATTTCTCACCTACTGTTTTATGAACGCTGAGAATTCGGACAGACTACTCGGTTGGCGTGCTGCTTTTCACGTACTGTGTAATAGGGTAGTAGGGATATTCGGACGCAGCCACTCTCTCCACCCTCTGGCCTTTTGGCTTGACTCCGCCAGGAAGAAATGGATTTGACTCCACTCCATGGACTTTCTGTTCTCAAAGAGTGGTACTTGGGAGCTTGTTGATTTACAATTGCAATTCATATTGCAGGCAAGAGAGGGCTCTAAGCACTATGGTCAGCTCCTTTAAAGAGTCAAGAGAGTCATTTTCCACTTAATTTCAAATGACCAAGGTTATTTTTTAAGTTTTTGCAGTGTGCGGCTTATGGTCTGAGCACTGACAGGCTGACCCCCCACCCCTTCAACCTCTGCAGCAATGCTGGCAGCACTCATATGTCTATTTCCCAAAGACAACCTCTGGATATGATGCTGAGCACATGCACTCAACTTCTTTGGTCGACCATGGCGAGGTCTGTTCTGAGTGGAACCTGTCCTGTTAAACCGCTGTAAGGTCTTGGCCACCGTGCTGCAACTCAGTGTCAGGGTCTTGGCAATCTTCTTATAGCCTAGGCCATCTTTATGTAGAGAAACAATTCTTTTTTTCAGATCCTCAGAGAGTTATTTGCGATGAGGTGCCATGTTGAACTTCCAGTGACCAGTATGAGGGAGTGTGAGAGCGATGACACCAAATTTAATACACCTGCTCACCATTCACACCTTAGACCTTGTAACACTAACAAGTCACATGACTAATTGGGCCCAATTTGGACATTTTCACTTAGGGGTGTACTCTCTTTTGTTGCCAGCGGCTTAGACATTAATGGCTGTGTGTTGAGTTATTTTGAAGGGACAGTAAATTTACACGGTTACACAAGCTGTATACTCACTACTTTACATTGTAGCAAAGTGTCATTTCTTCAGTGTTGTCACATGAAAAGATATCAAGTAAATATCAAATATTTACAAAAATGTGAGGGGTGTACTCACTTTTGTGAGATACTGTATGTGTTTGTATATGATCTGATTACACTTATAATCTCAAATTATAGAATGACAGCTTCCCCAAACACCACTTCCAAGGTGACACACTTCCAAGGTGTCTCTCTTTCTCTCTCTCATCTTTGTTCTTTGGTGTCCGGGTGCTGCTCGACCACCTGCTACATTCCATATATGCTGATTATCTCGCTCCCACAACAGCTGTGCTGTGTCTCCATTCCATTGGAGTGTCCTTTAACATCTGTTTCATTATGAAATCCTCTCACTTCCTCAGTTCCTCTCCATCATCCCACACCTGACCTTTTATAGCAGAACCTTATCAAGTTAATCTGATGGCCCTCACAGTGACATAATTTCACCATTCTGCCACTGGGAGGCAGAGTAGCCCTTCATTTCCTTCTATACATGTTTCTCAATCCTTTTCTATGGGCTGGTTGAGTAGTTTTGGGCATGCTCCATTTGCTGTAGACTCCCAGCATGCACCAGAGACCTAAGCAGTATTACTTATTACAGAGGGAAGCCCATTCATTTGATTAAGTGCCTCCTTTGTTCAGGTGGTATCAGTTTTCAATATTATACCTACACAAAGTCATGCATACACATACAGCAACCTTAGTGCAGGCATCTAATTCAAACCCCATATCCTCTTAAAACATGAATATTTATTTAAAAAAGAGCTTAGAAGACATTTTTATTCTGATCCACCTATACAGTAGGATAGATAAAGTATAGTTACAGTGAAAGTTTTGATCGTGATGGTGGGAAGAAAAAAATATCAAAATGGACATGATTTCCACAATGAATTAACCACAACAGCAAGTGCTGTTATAGGAAGTTAATTATTTTCCTATAACAGCACGTCCCAAAGTGGTTCTTCCTCTAATACCACAGCAAATGATCAACAATTACATTTGTAATTAATCAAAGAATGACACCTCATACTTTTTTATTAGTTAATAAATACATTTAAAGTAGTTGCTGTTATCACCTGTGCTATAAAAGTAAGAGGTAGTCATTCCCTTATCAGCCTCTCTGTTTTTCTCTTGAAGTTTATGATACAAAAATAGAGCTCGTCACTTTGGTTTTGAGGAAAACCTACCAACTGGAGACTCTTTCCATTAAATAAAGTTCTTCTGACAAAAAGCTACACCAGTGAAAGAATTGAATATTGCCGGGAACAGTAGAAAACACCCAAAATAATGGGACGTCACAATAAATGGTGAATGGCACACTTATATAGCGCTTTTATCCAAAGCGCTTTACACTGGTTCTCATTTACCCATTCATACACCAACGGTAGCAGAGCTGCCATGCAAGGTGCTAACTTGCCATCGGGAGCAACTTGGGGTTCAGTGTCTTGCCCAAGGACACTTCGGCATGTGGAGTCATGTGGGCCGGGAATCGAACCGCCAACCCTACGATTAGTGGACAACCTGCTCAACCACCTGAGCCACAGCCGCCCCAATAATGTTACAAATGTGCAATTCTGCGCTCTTAGATTTTTACACAGAATCATTCAATGGAATTCAACTCTATTTAACTTATTAAAATGTTTTAGTTGAAAGAACATTCAACAATGTACATACTCGGTTGTGTGTTGGTCATAAATCGTTTAAACGTTTCTATAAAAGCAGGAAAATGTTCTTGGAATGTTCTGAGGATGATGTCAGAAAGGACATCATTTTACTCATTTACTTTTTTTTTAAATAATTTACTAGACTCTCCAAAAGAATGTCCTTATAACTTTTTTCCCTCCTATTTTCATTTCATTTTGGCAAATTCCCATTTACCAGCCAGTAACCCTCTATCATAAGTCCTCTCTCCTGTTACCAACCAGGGAGGATGAAGGCAAACACATACTTCCTAAATTATTTTTAGTATGAAGACTACAACATACATGTAAAGCCAGCCAACTGAAAGAGAGTATTTCACCCCTCCCACCCATAGAGCACAGCCAATTTTGCTCCCTTGGCTCCTAGCCTGAATGACTGTAGTATCCGCAAGAATCAAAATTGCAATCTCAATACAATATAATAGGGGTCCTGAAAACTTTTAAGATTATAGTATGTTCTTATCTTTTTTATCTGCTTCATGATAGAGAGAAATATTACACAGAGTACACTCAACAGGGTAGAAACCACATTACAACCATACTGCTGCACAGATTTAAGACACAGGCAGTAATGGCAATAATTCATAGTTCTCATGCCTTAACCCTGATATGTTTAAGCAGATAGGTTCACTTCCCTTGCCTTATATCTTCCTGCCATCTGTCCCACTTTAGATCCTGAGCTGTGGATCAGCAGGTACAAAAGACTATTCAAATCCAATTTGAGTCCGACATGGTGCTTGTGATGCCAAGACACATCTAATAACCAATTAAAAGGTGTGAAGTACTGCCGCCTCACCAGATCACTGAGACATTCTCCCACCTCTCTTTTCCCTCTCATTTTTCTCCTTCTTCTCTCTTCCACTTTTCCTTCCTGCTTCCTTCACTCTCTAACTCTCACATGTCTTGAGCTAATGTGTATCAACATGCACTGATCGATAATTGTTTTTTTTTCCCCTTCACATTCCATCACGATTGCCCGGATACAGATAGTCGCTTTGTGTCTTTTATCTTTCTGTCATCAAATGTCCAATCAGAGCAGACCCTGGGAAGACATATTTGTGATTTATCACGCATGGCAACTTGTATATATACATAAAAAAAAGTATAGCTCTAAAAACGTTTTAATATTTGAACTTATTATCCACTCAGAAGAGCAAATTCCTTGTGGGAAGTAAACGTAGATTATGAAGTATATTTTGTACAATGAATATAATTACGTATGCTAACGGTATAAAATAATGAACATTAAATCACTATAATGGTATTATTTTAAAATATTTATAGTATTTTTATATGGCCCAACTCTACTGCATAATAATGTGAGGCTGTCTATATGTATAAGATCTGTAAAATGTATAATCTTTCAAACTTACTCACACTTCTACATTGATTTTTGCAGAAATAGATGTATTGCTGTGATACTTCAATCATATAAGTTCTATTATTTGTACAACATAATAGAAAAAGTCAGGGGCATGATGGTTTAGTGGTTAGCATGTTTGCCATGTTGGGTCAAATCCTACCTCCACCCTGTGTGCGCAAAGTTAGCATGCTCACTAGTGCTTAGGGGGTTTACTCTTGTTTGCTCCCCCAGTTCAAAGACATGTGTTGTAGGCTGACTGGCATCACTAAATTGTCTGTAGGGAGCGAATGTGTGTGTGAACGTGCCCTGTGATGGGTTGGCACCTCCGCCTTAGATAAAGCATATAAGTTCACTGTGATAGGCTCCAGGTTCCTCATGTCTTTGCGTATAATAAGCAGTATGGAAAATGGATGGATGGATGGAATAGCAGAAACCCATTTGAGATCGTAGCCAAGTAGTGGCATTTTGCATTATGAGAGTTGTTATGCATTTTCATTAGCTTCTCATTACTTAAAAAAATATAAAGGATTAGTTATATAAAATTCCTTGTTTACATATCCAGATAAGCAGCTAACATGACTAAATAATAATAATGCTTTCAACATTGCAACAATGCTTAACTGTGATTAGTTCATGTCTGCAAGTAAGACACATTTTGAAGTGCTTAATCTGCATTTTGCTTTACACTGGTGCTTTTACTTTTTCGAGTGCCACAGACTCTGAGGATATCAAGCATCTGTTCTGAACTGTTTTGAAGAATAAACACTTATTACTTGGTCCAGTTGCCTTGAAACATTCTGTTTTCATTGTACAGAAGCCAAAATGGTTCAAGTTTACAAAACAAGAGTTGCTGAACTATGGCCAGGTTTTTAATTTATTTTTTTTCACATACATTGATCTGCTCTGCTACGGTATTTTTCGAGTGCTCAGTTCATTCTGCTGAAATACCCTGCTGGGTCCAGAGCCTGACCGTTGGTGACCCCTACTATACAGAAAAGGTGTTTGTTTAATTGTTGCATTTTACATATAATAAGCCATGGCTTCACACATTCACTACCTCCCCCTTGTGACACTGGTCTTCATGGTGAGTGCATGTCGTAGTTACCTGTTGGGTTTAGGAAAGAGCACACAGGTGTTGGGCTTGCGGATGAAGTATTCGTCTGCTGCCCGGCTGATGCTTTTGTGGTTCTCCTTCCTGTGTGGGCGCTCCAGACAGAGTGGTGTCTCCACTTTCGGCCTTAGGAGACCCAGATATGGGGGCAGCATATGGATGAAAATCTGCAGAATACAGACCACAATGGAAGCAGTTAGGATATTAAGATGGAATTCACATTTGGCTCAAATGTGAAACCATTTAATAGACCACCGTTAATAGTGTCCATAAACGTTCCCATAAATACTAAGTGTTTAATTATAGCAGTTAGCTGAAGTGACTGAACTTCTTAACAATAAACAGCATATATGAGTTGCTTGCTCGCAATCAAGCAACATCTGGTTTGAACTTTCAAAGTTTACTGGAGTGTATAATTGTACTCTAAAAGTGTTGACAAGAAACGAGGGGTCGGCGTGTAAAAAAGGTTGACTATGTGATGAAATATAACAACAAACATTGTCAGTGAAAGACAAATGAAAGACGTGAGCTCTAGAAGGTTTTCTGCCTCGTACAGACTTCTAAATGACCCATGTATCATGCATGAAAGTTATCATGCATTGTTCAGAGGAAATTTTAAAGAGCACACATTCACATTCATGTTTGTTACAAAGTCGGTGCTATAAATATAACCAGGGTGAAAATGACTTAAGACTGTAATTTAAGACCCTGTGTTTGGACTTTATCCTTGAATAACCTTGAATGTTAATAAAAAAAAGTAGTGAGGCGTTATACAGCTGCCAACCTTTTAAGCTACAGACAGTGGAGGCTGCCAGGCACGACAGAAAACACAAAATTGTCCTATACATACAGTGTCTCTTCTGTTTCAGTCTGACTATTTAGACCACATACATAGAAAGGATGTAAAGAATACAAGATAACTGAATTTGTGTTCATTGTCTTCATTTGGGTTTCATTTTGAAATAATAATAAATAAGAACTATGCAATTGAGATGTTCAAAACTGTACCTGAGTTTAAAACAATAAATATTACAGGAAACTGTCATATTATTTAATATACATTTTGGAGCTAAAAGTATTGAAAGATTGAAAGTATTGGAAAGCAAGAAAAATAGACTAGATTACCTTCATGCCTGATGTACTGTTAATATGGACCACTATTTGCTTTTTTTTTAAATAGCAAAATGGTGATGCTTTTGCAGATGCTGCAATTTAACCACATGATAAAATTGACACATTTGTTGACCACCATTTTTATCATATCCTTTATGAAAACCAAATCCAGAGTGCACGTCTTACCCAGAGAATAGTTTATTTGTACTTCCAGGTCGATTCTGTTCACACAGAAATTCCATGGACGTTTCGCTCTTTCTTTCTTTTCACTACATTTATTTATTTATTTATTTGAATTCGTGACTATTTGAATTCTAGATTTTCTAGTAGAAACAGTTGAAAACAATTCAACAATTTCTTTTTACAAAATAATACTGTGGGGAAAAAATCAATTAATTTCCTATTTTTGTGTATTACAAGAAAAAAAGAAATGCTTTGAAATGAAAAACAATTGAACACAACTTACATGGAACCTACATTTTTACCAGCCCAGATATTATAAGCTTCATTATGAATGAATGATTTGAGTAAAAATCAGTGTTTCAATCAGTTATGTATTGCAACGCTCTGCTAGTCTCTGCTTGATGTACTTTGGAAGTTTCACGTACCTTCACAGCTACTGAGAATATAGTGAAAGAGTTACATGGCTTATAGAGTGATTAGTGTTGCTATAACACATCCCTTACTTCTACATCCACTGTTCTTACCTAGTCATTATTCATTACCCTGTTTCTATTGCTCCAGAATACCTCATGCCACAGTTTGTAAGTGGTAGAAGAAATATGGTGGCTCAATGGCATGTCTCACCTTTTCTCTAATGGGCTTTCAATAATGTGGAGGTATGAATCTCTGAGCTGTTCTAAAATACTTTGTTTCTCGATCTCTATAGTGTGTTTTAATTTCCTTAATGTGTGCGTGCGTGTATGTATGTTTAAGACAGAGTAAAAAAAGAAAAAGTGCTGAATGTGTATTTTTCAGGAAAGTCATGAACAATGCAAATGTGACCAAAGCAGGCTGCAAGGACAGCATCTCCATTACTCATACTCACACTTAAATCTTACCACTTTGCAATAGACTTTTATGTCTATATGGCAAATTGGGTCTGCCATGGCAATTATACAGCTGCATTATAGAGCTCAAATCAGCTCAGCAGTTCAAACAAATAAGTCTATAAGCTCACCAATTGAGTTATGAGTATTAAACCTATACCTCTTAACTTCAAATCCGATTATTTTTTACTTCTTTATCTAGACCAGCTTTCCAAGGAGAAGCTTCTAAAAATTTGAGCTAGACGTGTTTAAGATTCAATGCTTAAACAGGTGGTATTCAGCAGATATATCAAATTACATATCAGTTTTTTACTTATCAAGGGCTGTTTGCTAAAGACATCTGGTGAAGAAGAGTCGAATATCTTCTTATCTGACTCTGCATACAGAATAACTCAGCAGATTAGGGTAGTGAGGTGAATGTGTGGCTAACCTTGCGCACCAACAGGGGCATATGGTGGGTGCCTGGTGAGCGGTGGTGCAGATTTAACACCACCACACTGAGAATAACAGAACACGTCACCAGGATCATGGTGAACATCAGGTAGTTGACGATGATGGGGACACCCAGTGATGTCTCAGGAACTTTATCAGCAAGCAGGAGCAGAAAGACAGTAAGGGTCAGTAGCACGTTGATGGACAAACCCATCTTCTCTCCTGAGCAGAGATAAATGGAAAGAGGATTAGAGGAGGAATATTAAGTCGTAATAAGGTCTTAGCCATTGACATGTGTTTTCTTCTGTTTTTTGTCTCCCATACTAAATTGTTTCAGAAATTAAAGCAAAAGCAAAGATATAAACAGAAGTAACCGGAGTAAACACAAAATGTTTTAAATGATTATGTTTATTTAAACAAAAGATTTATCCAATACCAACTGGGCCTGTGTGAAACTGTATTTCCCTCGGTAGTTACTAATTCCCCAAATCTGTGAAACTGCAATCATATGGGGTTCAGCTAGACTAGACACAACCAGGCTTGATTACTGCAAAGCCTGTTCAATCAAATCAACACTGAAATAGAACTTTTTCAACAGCATAAAGTAGGTTAAAAGGTCTTACCCAATAACACACTCAAAGATGAAAGAAATTCCAAAAATGATGAGGCAGAAGGTTTTTCAAATACATCAGTCTGGGAAGGGATAAAAAGCTGTTTCAAAGGCTCTGGGACTCCAAAGGACCACAGTGAGAGGCATTATCTCCAAATGATGTCCAAAAAAAACTCAGCACAGTAGTGAACCTTCCCAGAAGTGGCTGACCTTCCAAAATTCCTCCAAGAGCACAGCAACTACTCATTCAGCAAGAGAGCCAAGGACAACATCAAAGGACCTAGAGGCCTCTCTTGCATCAGTAAAGGTCACTGTTCATGACTCCAATATCAGAAAGACACTGGGCAAAAAATGACCATGGAAGAGTGGCGAGGTGGAAACTACTGCTAAGCCAGAAGCCAAAACACATTTTGATGCTCCTCAAACATTTTAGGAGAATGTTCTGTTCTTACATCTGGCATAAACCAAACACAGAATTCCCTCATATCTATGGTCAAGCATGGTGGTGGATGTGTGATGGTGTGGGGATGCTCTGCTATATTATGCAGCAATGATCCAAAGCATAGCACTAAGTCCTAGTCCTTGAAGTAAGTGAAAGACTGATCTCCAGTTATCGGAACCGTTTGGTTGCAGTTATTGCTGCTAAAGGTGGCACAACCAGATTTTAAGTTTAAGGGGGCAATTTGTTTTTCACATGGGTGTTAGGTGTTCGATAACTTTTCTCAGTTCAATCAAATATTTTTTTTACTGTTTACTCAGGTTACCTTTGTTTTATGTTGTATTTCGTTTGAAGATCCAAAACTATTTAGTATGAGATATACACAAAAACAGAAGAAATCAGGATATGTATACTTCAAGAATATCTTTACCTCATCCCATATACACCTATCCCAGTCCAATAGTCATTTCATTCATAAAGCTGTTTCTTTACATACAGTACCTGACCCATAAGATAATATGGAAAAACAAACACTCTCTAATGTGCCGCTTCTTCCCTGAGGCACAGAGGTCTGTGAAGTCAGTCTGGGCATCTGAATGTAACAGTGATTTATGGAATGGATTTTTAAGATAAAAAATGAACCTATTGTTCATGGAATGAGCTGTAACACTGCTGTTAGAGGCCACACAGGAGAACACTCTGTTAAAGCACCACTGGCTTTTAAACCAGCAAATCGAATGCAACATTCTCTCACACAGGACAGTCTACATAACAAATACTCAAAAATAAATATAAAAAAACTAAACATATATACTGCACCACATTAAATCAAATAGTGAGCTTTGTATTCAGTTACTCATATAAACATTTTTAGTCTAACACACAGTGTTTGTGCCTCCATCAGGATTCGTGGCAGAGTGAATGATGGACCTGGTAATTGATTTACAGCCACAGGTTGTTCTGTACCATGATTCATGGTTTATCCATTTTAGAATCAATTGATAGTAGTATTTGGATTACATTTTGTATTAGTCTGCTCCTGAATAATTGCCCATTCGAATAGTTTGAGGAGATGACGGGCTGAAAATTGACGGTTGCTTTTGTAGCAGATTGCTATTTGAGAAAAGGTTTAGCTAAATATTCCTGATTTATTTGTGTGTGTTTATGTCTAGGTCAGTGTAAGATTAATGAAACAATTGCAATTGTCATTAGTAGCATTTTAATTTTCTAAAATTTCTCCTTGCAGCTCACAATGACACCACTGCCCGACTGATCTGATAAGGTAGTAATGAAGTATTTCGTTTTAAAGTTAGAAATAATCGTGCTGACTTGATTAATTAAAGAAACTCATATTAGGATGAATGTCTAGGCAGTTTGTACAGGCTAAACTACACTCAGTGTGTCTTTTCAACTGAAGACGGATCCCTAGCTTGTGGGAAAGGTACACACACACACACTGTCAGAACATTGTCCAACCCAAGGCTGGGGATGGGACTTGTGTTGTCAGAGTGTTTATATACAAAATTCATGTTCATGTTTAAAATGAGTAGACACGACTAGTTAAAAAATTATTGTATATGTGAGGTGGTCTGGGAAACCCCATTGGGTGATGTTGTGGATGATTCTTTGACACTGATCTTTGCATTTTCCCAGCATGTTGAGTAAAGAGAGAGTTCTGGCTGGAACTAGTGGGTCAGAACATCCCTTAAATTGGAAGAAAATAACAAAATACCGTTCCAATAGATAATTCCCAAAGAAGTATTAAGCTATTACTGTAAACTTCAAGATTGTGGCAGACTTGAGTTGACAGGCCTCACCAGCATCGGGTGGCAGATAGAAGTTGAAGATGGCGATGATCGTAATGAGGATGCAGGGCAGGATGATGTTGAATACGTAGTACATGGGTTTGCGCTCAATAATCAGGTAGAAGGTGATGTCTTCATACAGGTCATCTTTCTTTACATTCTTCCTGGAAGGCTTGTGACGAATATGCCATTCACCGCTCTCTGTGGACAAGGCAACCAATTAAAAGTGTGTTCATGTGTGTATTTAGTTCATTCATCCAATGCTCTCTATAAGGAAAAATGCAGATCTTTTGTCAGTTCTCTCTCCCAGAGTCTGCCAAGGCTTGTCTGAGCTGCTCGTGTGTATTCATACCACTAAAACCAGTGTCATAGATGATCTCTCTTATCTCGTTGCCTTTCTCGTCAAGGGCATACTGAAGATCCATTTCAGAGGAGTCATAAGTGAATGACTTGAACACCATGGTGCAGTTCTGCCAGTCAAACGGAAAATATGTCACCTGCAAAATGAAGTGAAGGATTTATGGGGAAAACAAATACAAAAATGGGAGCATGAGGACGGACTAAAGAGAGTCAGTATTGCAGTATTATGTGTGTATGAATAGCAAATATATAAATAAAGGAAGGTACATTTCAAGAAATTACGTGTGTGTATGAGCGAGAAAAAGAGAAAGCTAAAAGTAGAGAGAAAAAGAGAGAATAAGCAGTAATGAGTGTCCGAGAGAGAACAAAGGAGAGAGTGAGTGATTTAGGCAAAAACAGTTGAGATAAATGTGATGAAAATGGAGGAGACAAATCTACAAGCCTGGAACAAACACTAAAAGTTATTGTTACCACCATGAAAGATTATTTTTCAATAAAAGCACAACCTGAAATGCTTTTATTTCACAGCAGTTTGCCAATACTATTTCTTTTATTCATTAAAGAACGCTATGTCGCACATTTTAAACATTTACAGTTTAATACTGTGGAAGACAATACGTTAGTGCTTTTACTGAGTCAGGATTTTGGCTACTCGAACCATCTCTATCCCTAGGCCGTAAGTATTTACACATGCATACAATGTATGTCAATTTAAGTCTATAGGACTTAGTTCCAGAAAATCCATGGCTTCGGTTTTTGTGTTCTTGAGTCTGTGATGCTTGTGTATTTATTTCTTCATGTCAATTTGTGACACTTCATCTGTTCAGTTCTCTATCTTTTGACTGCAAGCCATGTCTTTTGTTCTATTGTCATTTACTACCGTGGCTGTCCACAATGTGCTATGTTCTTTTCCGTTGCCTGTTTCATTATAACAATGTACCAAAAAACATCCATCCATCCATTTTCCATATCGATTATCCAACACAGGGTCACGGGGAGCCTAAAGCCTATATCAGGGAACATGGGGCACAAAGTGGGGATCACCCTGGACAGTATGAAACTCATTGCAGGGCACAATCGCACACATGCTTGCATGCCCATTCACCTACTATGGACAATTTAGAGATGCCAATCAGCATACAGTGCATGTCTTTGGACTGCTTTGTATATTTAATAAGTTGTGACATTTTTTTCTTACCTTTACAGCACAAGAGCTGCGGAAAAGAGCAGGAGGGGTCCATGTCACTCTGCCATTACTGTATACCTGAACATGAACGCGTAGAGCCACTTCGAACACACCATCGTTACTGCACACACACATGGAGGAGGAACAAGCTGATGTAAATACTTTCAAATAAATATTGCAGACCAACATTTGCATATTCTTGATTTACATTAACAATGCACTTGCTTAGCATTCAGTATCAATATTATGGATCATTTTCCTACAGGAACATCAGTTAAATACTATATGATTTAGCTGAGTCATATTTATAGAACATGCTGAGAGACACATATTGTGATATTGGAGAACACATATTGTATATTAAACCTGAGCTAATGTAGTGGACCACTGACCATCAACCTGCAGGCTCACAGGGTCAATAATGAAGCAGCCCACACTTTCTGCATGAAGGAGTTAACCACATACAGTCACCTTGTTTTCTTGAAGTGTTGACACCATGTTAACAGCAAATAACTTTGTCTTATCATCATACCTGCTGGTGTAGATTGTAGGATTGTAAAACACAATGTAGTTGTTCGTGTATTTCATGCAAATGGTGACGTAATACAGTGTTCATGTAATGAGACAAATCACAGTGTCACTATTTTTGTGGTTTTGACTCATGGATATGACAAGAAATAGTATTTAGTGGTCCTGCTTTAATTTGAAGGTTGCATTTTGGCTGAATCAGGAATGTGGTATCCCAAAAAGTACCCCAAAAATACATATCAGTTATGGACACCATGCTCTTATTCAAAGTTTAAACTGAATGTGTATTTCCATCCTTCCATTTTCTGTACCGATTATCCTACAGAGGTCACACGGAGCCTGGAGCCTATCCCAGGACAAGACAGGGGACATCCTGAATGGAGTGTCAACCCATCACATGGTACAATCACACACACACACTCACACATCCATTCACACACTATGGACAATTTGGAAATGCCAATCAGCCTTCAACGCATGTGTTTGGTGTATGGGAGGAAACCGGAGTACCCAGTGGAAATCCCAGAAGCATGGGCTGAACATGTAAATTATTATGGCAGGAATTGAATCCCCAACACCAGAGGTGTTGCTGCGTTGCCCACTATAGAGACCTTCCACCTTCCGTTTGAGGATGCCCCACAGATTCTCAATAGGGTTTAGGTCTGGAGACATGCTTGGCCAGTCCATCACTTTCAACTTCAGCTTCTTTAGCAAGGCAGTGGTCATCTTGGAGGTGTGTTTGGGGTCGTTATCATGCTGGAATACTGCATACTGATCATGCTCTGCTTCAGTATGTCACTGTACATGTTGGCATTCATGGTTCCCTCAATAAACTGTAGCTCCCCAGTGCCGGCAGCACTCATGCAGCCCCAGACCATGACACTCCCACCACCATGCCTGACTGTAGGCAAGACACACTTGTCTTTGTACTCCTCACCTGGTTGCCGCCAAACACGCTTGACATCATCTGAATCAAATACATTTATCTTGTTCTTAGTCTGCTTGTCTTCAACAAACTCTTTGTGGACTTTCTTGTGCATCATCTTTAGAAAAGGCTTCCTTCTGGAACGACAGCCATGCAGACCAATTTGATGCAGTGTGCAGTGTATGGTCTGAGCACTGACAGCCTGACCCCCCACCCCTGCAACCTCTGCAGCAATGCTAGCAGCACTCATACATCTATTTCCCAAAGACAACCTCTGGATATGACACTGAGCACGTGCACTCAACTTCTTTGGTCGACCATGGCGAGTCCTGTTCTGAGTGGAACCTGTCCTGTTAAACCGCTGTAAGGTCTTGGCCACCGTGCTGCAGCTCTGTGTCAGGGTCTCTGCAATATTTTCATAGCCCAGGCCATCTTTATGTAGAGCAACAATTCTTTTTATCAGATCCTCAGAGAGTTCTTTGCCATGAGGTGCCATGTTGAACTTCCAGTGACCAGTATGATGGAGTGTGAGAGCGATGCAACCAAATTTAAAACACTTGCTAATTTGGCCCAATTTTGACATTTTCACTTAGGGGTGTACTCACTTTTGTTGCCAGCGGTTAAGACATTAATGGCTGTGTTGAGTTATTTTGAGGGGACAGCAAATTTACACTGTTACACAAGCTGTACACTCACTACTTTACATTGTAGCAAAGTGTCATTTCTTCAGTGTTGTCACATGAAAAGATATAATCAAATATTTACAAAAATGTGAGGGGTGTACTCACTTTTGTGAGATACTGTATGTAGATAGCTATGTCTACAGTAGGACAGGGGTGGTTCAGTTGTTAAAGTTCTGAGAAAGTAAGATTCTAGTTCAAATCTTTAGATAACCACCAGCATGTAATACACAAATACATAATTTATCTGGATCTGTGAGTGATTCATGCCACTCTGGTACGTCCCCGGAAGCACCTTTAACGGGGATGTACAAATCAGTGTGAGCTAGCGGGGGTTGGGGTGGGGCTATAAAGCGAGTGTGGCTCTATTTCTTAAAAACAAACAGAACTTTTGGCCATATTCATCTGAAATGTCCCCAACTCTACATTAATTTCATGTTTATAGATCGGTTGTAGGAAAGCAATATTGCACTCGCAATCATGCGGTTATACTAACTATCTACCAGTATGCAGTATAACTGAACTCTTGCTTGTTTCTAGGTACTGTTTCAAATAAAATGTCCTGGAGTACAAAATCAAAATGAAAAAAAAAAAATCACCTCAATGCCAGGCTCTCTAATAACTTATGGCTTACAAAGTGATTGTCATTAATTGCCTTATTTTGAGGACTAACACACTTTTCATCGCTCTAAAATGAAGTGGTGGACAGCTCTCTTTGGAATAATTCCAACAATTAAAATGTGAGGTACTTTAATGGGATTTCAACATGTTTTAATCACATTATTTGGACAATAAGTCATAATAAATTGATCAATAAATATATGAAACGCTATTCTACACCATGTGCACAACCTGGCGTGGGCATTACATTTACATTTACATTTATTCATTTAGCAGATGCTTTTATCCAAAGCGACTTACAAATGCGAGCACACTCACACACCAATGGTTGCAGAGCTGCCATGCAAGGTGCTAGCTTGCCATCGGGGGCAACTTAGGGTTCAGTGTCTTGCCCAAGGACACTTCGGCATGGGATCATCCGGGCTGGGATTCAAACCACCAACCCCACGATTAGTGGATTAGTGGACAACCCGCTCTACCGACTGAGCCACAGCCGCCCCGCATTCTAGGCTGTAGCCTCAAAGATTTTTTCTTTAGCCCTGAATAATTCTCCACTTGGAGCCATTTGTCACTAAGTAACTGAACATCAGTAAAAGAATACTGCCTGCTATTTTATATCTTCAATGAACGGAGGTGAGACCAATCAGACAGAGTTTACAGGAAAATACATGGAAATAATCGTGTCTTATTGGCTGACAGCTCTCACTTCCGCCAAATGCTAGCTCACACAGCTATTGTGAGGGAAACTGGATATATGCAGGTTTTTTTTTAACCAGTAAATGGGTTGAAACTGACACACTAACATCCTTTCATGCTGAGCAGGAAGGTGTGTAAATGTCTATGTATACGCATAAATGTGTTTGATATACACTACAGTACAGTATATCAGTTCGTGTCATAAAAGGTTAAGCAGGTCAAATCGTTATCTATATTTTCTGAATGAGTAACATGCCATGCAAGATGATGAGCTTACTTGAGTGTTAAGGCAAGACAATACATGCAAATTGAGTCAGTTTTCAAAACAATACATATCACATGCAATGCACTGCTGCTAGCTTTACAATGCAATTTTCATAAATTTGCAATTAGTTATGCAATGAGGCTTCATCTAATTAAACGTGTGTAAATAATACAAACTATTTAAAAATATGATACATGGTACATGTAAATATGGTACAGTATATGATGTAATGTGAGTACATTTGGGTCCAGGGTGTCCCATGCCTTGCGCCACAAGCTCCCTGGGATAGGCTCCAGACTCCCCACGACCCTGTGTAGGATAAGGGGTATGGAATATGGATGGATGGATGACATAATGTCATTGTGAAAATTGGGCAGAGCTTAAAGACTTCTTCCATTGCTACCTTTCAGATAAACTGGAGGGAAAAAAGTGAAATAAACACATTCATGCTGAGTGGTGACATTACTATTACTACAGGTAAATAGTAGTCATGCTATAGATTCATTAACCTGAAAAAAATTATTTCTACCTGTAGTGTGTTAACTTAATAGAAATGTTTCCAAATGTGTAAGTAACAGTAGTCGACAAAGTGAAAGAGTGGCAAAAAGACAGTGTACTGACTTTGTACAACTGAATTTATCATTGCTTGTTCACTTCATGATAACACACACTCACTTGTTAATTAGAACGATGTCTGGGAGCCACATTTTTGTTGCGGGAATTCGCAGTAGGTCAATCCCATCATGGTCTTTGGGATTCCAGGACAAACGGTGATCGTTCCACTCCTGTCAAAGATATCAGACCTGAATGTTATCCAGCAGTTTTATTCTTTTTATTTACTCATATCAAAGCAAACACATAGTTTGGAACAAAAAAGTGAAGGCAAACGAGGATAAAACATGCAAAGCGAGACACCTGGGAAATGAGAAATCAAACCAGTTCATCATTTCATCACGTTATTTCAAATTTTCCTCCCTCCACCATTAATTATACTAGATGCAATTTCTCTGTGAAGTTGTCTGTGAATAATATCCGGGACATCTGAATAATAATGGTTCATTTTGCATAATTTGTTCTTTATTGTTTCTAGTGTTCATAGCTCATGCATAATGGATGCATATGTGTTGTGTTGGCATTTGGGCTCGGTATGGTGCCGTGCTCCTGAGGCTGGCATTTCACTAAATGGACAAATAAGCCTTTCTAAATTTAAAATGATGAGCTGCTTAAATATTGTCGTCGTCATCCCCCCCATCCCGCTCTGCAGTAACAGCACTCACCAGGTTCATGATGACGATGATGTTCATCTCTTCATCTTTCATGTTCTGTGGTGGGAAAAGGGGACAACATGAGAAGAAATATGTTAATTAATGGCAAATAAGTACACATTTTAAAGTTTATATGGGTATTATGGGTAATTTGAATAGCTATCATAATTTTTTTGTTTTTGTCACCTAATTAAACTATGCCATTAGTGAGCTTAGCTAAAGTGAGCGGTGTTACCACCCCGAACTTGATTATTTGCTTATAATAGCATGTCCTGGAGTTTTTATTTCACTTACACTGCAGCAATAGGCCAATTATTACATTTATTATTGATGAAAGAACTGCTTTCTATCCATTTATAGTTACATTTAATGTTGTGGAACATCTGGGAAAGACATCACTTATGCTAGAGCAGCAATAGTTAGTCATTGCTTCATCAGCTCCAGAACACAGCAAGCCCAACAATGCAGCTTGTCATATTATCAAGAAACTGTAATGTGAAAAGTCATCTGTCCTGAAGTCTTTCTCATGGAGGAAAACCTATTGATAGTCATAAAGTTAAAAAAGTTAAAAAGACGCTGCAGACAATTTCCATAAAAGACCATTTCCATAAAATTTCCATAAATAAACATCACCTTACAGAAAGCTTCACCATACCAATGATTATATGGTTTTCTTGGTTATAAAACAGCATGATTGGTAATGCATTTATTATTATTATTATTATTATTATTAAGTCCTCTTTACAAGCACCCATGAATGAGCTGTTATGACAGAAACAAGCAACAACAAGCACATTAAAAAAAACATGTGATGTAAATTACCGCTGAATTACTGTCGGAGCTGCTGTTATAGAGTTATTGATCAAAACCTTCTGACCGATCAGAATAGATAATTAAACAGAACTGTGGTATAAAGCACAATAAAACAATTGAATCATCTAAATAATTGCAATAAATAATCTTGATTCCAATATTGAGCTAAACAATCATGATTTTTATTTAACATCATACAGCCCTAATACATATATGTATGACATTTCCAGCATTTGGCAGAATCACATATCTACAAGGAAATTACATTTATTACATTTGTACAAGTGAACAGTTGAGGGGTAGGGGCCTTTGCTCAAAGGCCCAACAGTGGCAGGTTGGCAGTGCTGGGATTTGAACTCACAACCTACTGAGCAGTAGCCCTATGTTTTAACCACTGAGATACCATTATATACTATTTCAAGTGTCCTTGTAGAGAATTTAAGGATCCTGATATGTATATCGAAGGTTGGATATTGAGGCTCTGCTCACATAAGGCCAATCATTTAGAACAACAGGTGGGTATGTAGCTGTGATTAGCATGAAACGGGCTCCGAGGGATGGGAACAGCTCATTCTCCCCATACTGTTGTTTGATGCAGTGGGATAGTTTGAGCACTGAGGGCATGGCGGCACACATGCAGGAGCTGCTATTTAAAACCAGCAGAGGAATGTTTGAGAGACAGCTGGCTCGACCCCCAGCACAGGACACATACAGTATGTGGGGGCTGGGGAAACAGGAGATCCAAACATGTTTTGGGTGAAAAAATCGTTTTAATTATTTTTCTTAAAACATTAAATTTTGAAAATAAGCTGTAATTGCAAAATGTCTGAAATGACAAGTTTTCGTTACTTAATTAAAAAAAATATATACTATTAGAGAAGCTTAGTGTCTTTTTTGCTACGTTTCAATTCATGAAAGCACATACCACAGTCCCATTATCATATGTTTTTGCCATACGGCAACAATTACATTTGCCCATTTAACAGAATACTCAAAATATAAACTTTTTTAGTATTACAATTTTTTCCCTTTAAGTAATTTTGCCTAAATATTGAAAATTATTGAGATATTGAGAGCCCGCTAATGATGACCTTCACCATGCCATTTAATTGCAGAGAAGGAAGTTCAAAAAGTAGTTCCTGGTCATGTGACATTGCAATTTCTTTTTTGTTTTGTCAAAGTTAAAACCCCCTTTTTCCAGGTGCATGGGAAAAGGGTGGTTTTGTATTGTTGCAATTGTATCAATTTTTTTGGATAAATTAATTGTTGCTATATGGCAACACCTTGCACTAAATGGTTACTTTTTGGAGAAAAACTGAAGAAAAAAAAACTGGTGTGACTGTTAAGTCATAAAGTCTGAAGTCATGCAAGTTTGATTCATGCATTCTCCACTAGCAAGTAGTGCCTCATATCTGCAGCTATGAACATCCTAAGAAGCTGTTGATTTCTTTAACATGGATTGAATCAGCCAGGAAATGCTGCCATAAAGCAGAGAGAGAGAGAGAGAGAGAGAGAGAGAGAGAGAGAGAGAGTCTTCATGTTTCTGTTTATATGATGTTTGCGCAGATGCAATAGTAATAGCACAGGCTAGCATGTAGTGTGCTAGAATATTAGGTTGAGAAAAACAGCAAGCTTAGACGAAGCAATTTTTTATCCCTGTAACCTTATTCAAGATAATTATGAAGCTACTTTTTCAGAGGAGGTAGTGTGGGTTTTACAAATTATAAGCGGTATTTTAATTTTATTTCATGCACAGACATATCGAATCAAAAGCCTCAAATTGAATGATACAATACGTTGCAATGGTACACCCCTATTATACAGTACATACAGTATATATAGATATACAATACAAATTCATACATGTTCCCAGGTTAGTACAAATGCTGATTTATTAGTTATATTCAACATAGACTAGTTATATTTGACATAAATGCATTTTGAGTTATATTTAAGTTGTGGAATATTACTTTTACTCTGTGCATGTGAAAGAGGAAGAGAGATAGAAAGAGTTAAGCTAAGACATGCTTGTGTCTCCCGCAAAGTGTATGTATTTGTGTGTGTGTGTGTGTGTTGGTTTGTGTGTGTGTGTGTGTGCGTGTGTGTGTGGTGTGTGTGTGTGTGTGTGTGTTTGTGCGTGATCTGAGACTGCCTATTAAAATCCATGCACAGGAAGTAGAGGATACTGTGACCTGGCTAACACAGTGTGTGCCAATAGTTTGTGTCATATACACACACATACAGATACACACTGACACCAACAGCTGGGCCAAACTCATTTACAGGCACAGTGGCTTAAAAAATCTTAATGGATAAGTATGTTGAGCTTTAAACACTTCTCTCAAACACAGTACCCACATTCGTGATATAAAACAAGCTAGATATTAGAATGTAATGTGTACTGTATAATTAAGTCAAACTACTCTAAAGTATAAAGCAGGTCTAAAGCTTTGGTGATAAGTGTGATAACAGGTGCTATAGTGTTGAGAAATGCTCGAGGTTTTCTACTAGCCATGTGAGAAGCACTTAGCAAGTATACCGTTCTGATATGCTGCAGTATCATGATATTCAATCAAGACAGGAAATGATATTTAATATCCCTGTAATATTCACACTCAGGAGGACACTTGCTCACAGTGGGCTTGATGAAAATAAGCTCACAGGGGAAATACAAAGAAGATTTGTTTATTTAAACTTTTTTTTTTATTTATATACTGTATATATACACCGGCACTACTTTTTTAGGAGAAGTAAAGAGATACATTAAATTCAAAAGAGCAGAAAGTTCCACGAAGCCCCAGAAAATGATTCAGAAGTTTCACAACTCTCACCGTAAGCATTGCGTTTGTAGCCAGGACGAGCAGATTAAATTTTCCCACTATTGTCTTTTTCATTCATAGTTGCCCTGAGGATAAGTCGGGTAAAATTATTGCTACCACAGTAATAATATCCTTGAGTAAAACTAGTGATCAAGAAAATGAAAACTTTGTCTGGTGAAAAACTACTTGAGTATTTATTTTACAAATTACTTTCATATATGTCTACAATTCACACAACTGCAAAAAACGATCTACATCTGAGAAGTGCATCTTTGAACAATTATGTTAACTAGACAAATGAGTTATGCTGAAGTGAACACCACCTCCGTTATCAACAGTATACAAAGTAAAGCAATATTAGCTGAATAGTTGCTAGCTAAAGGTTTATAGTAGCCAAATACTTTTACCGTTTCTGTACTTGCTAGGTTCGTTAGCTAGCTAGCTCATGTTAAGTCATCCATGTTTCCAGCTTTGTAGTTAGCTATCTAGCAAAGATGCCTTATACATTATCACAAGAATTACCCATAAGCTGTAGCAGCACTTTAAAGAAAAAAAAATCTCTACTACTGACTGTCCTAAAGAAAATGTTTTATCTGATATGTTTGTTTAAATGTAAAATGCTCCAATTGGTACATATCTCTTGTTGGAGCAAAACACCAATGCAGCGGCATACGCTACTCTTTTTTGAAGCTGACCACCTGCTTCACTACGCAAGTGAACTGAAGATGTGGTGTGTTTGTTGGTAGGAATTATTGTATTACCAGTCATATTAATGCGCTTGAATGGTTGCTAGACAATGTCTCTGGGATGTGATAACAGTGACAAAAGTGCAGTGCAGCATAAAAAACAGTTATATAACTCTAATGCTGGCACAACATGCAGTCACTTCACATTTTAAAATCTTCATCAAGCAATAATGAAGACACTTTTGTCAAACTTAAATAACATCTTTTCAAGCATCGAGAGAATGCCAAAGCTCATTGCTGAAATGTTAGATGAATACTTTCTTCATCTTTATCAATGATTTGCTTCAGGAAATGATTAAGACTCAGGCTACATAAAGTTACCCCTCTGAGAGAGCTTCTTTTGTACTTTTGAAGGATGTTGTGTTGTTTCCTAAATGCATTTAAGGTACATGACTGAATATTAAGCACCACACTTTCATGGTAGACAATATTGCTGTAATGTTTATATGGGTACACTTTGAACTGAATCAAGTCAAATTCCTTGTATGTGCAAATGTATTTGGCCACTAAAGCACAATTCTGGTTTACATTCTACAAGAATGTACCTTTTTTCTCAGAGGAGGGTGTGTGTGTGTTTGCGTGTGTGTGTGTAGTTGTGTGTGTGTGTGTGCGTGTGTGTGAAACATGGGACCATACCAGACCGACGAATGATGACAGGGTCATGCCAATCCTCACAACCACTTTGCTCTCTGGTGTTTTCGATGGCCGCACTTTGACATTGTAAGAGGAGAAAAGCTGCTTCAGTAGCTGATTCTCTGTATCTGAGGTCTCTGTGGGAGAAAGCATGGAGCTGAAAATAATAATAAATAAATAAATATTTCTTGTTGATTCTGTTTCCCCCCCAGAACACCATTTTATTCTAAAAAAGACAGAGCAAGACAAATAGAACCCAAGCGTAAAAAGCAATAACCAATAATATACAGATCTAGCCGGATGAGACGAGTGCAGGAAAGGCCTGTGGCCTTCATTAAAAACATACGCTCTCCACGATGCACAATTTTGATGGAGACTTTATTTTTGCTCCATAAAGCTGATGAGCCTGGTGTTTTTATGCATTTGTCCTGTTTCGCTGTTTTTGAAGGTTAGGAGCATTTATAAGCGGCAGCTTCACCGCTGTCACATCTATCAAATCTCTCTGAGCCACAGCCCTCCAGGATCCACTCTGACAGGAACAAATGACAACATCACCCCACGCCGTACTGCCATTAGCAGCCGGCAAGACGACCTGGTGCTCAATCCTGGCACATGACGAATAGATTTGACAGCCTCTGTTTTTTTTTTGGGTTGTACAGGCCAAATACCCGTTTAACTTGCAGTTGCTTGGAATGAACTGTAAACCTATGTAAAATGAACACTGACACTCAAGCTGGTGCACACCCTGTGTATATATAAGGGGGAAAACCACAACATATGAAAACAAGCCATCTCAAGCCAACCTCTTGCAAATAATAAGTATCCGCTTCAAGGTACAACAGTTTTGAGTGGTTATTGAGCTAGTCTATGAAGACAATTTCAAACCATAAAGCATTAAAAAGCATAAAGGAAACATAAGGAAGTAAATAACTTTGATTCCATCCAGCCATTAAGTCAAAGGACAACTTAATGATCAAAACGAGTCCATTAATGATCACAGGAGATAACCCATTTAACCCAGTACACACTTTCCTCTCATTAAAGGGTTACCCGTAGTGTTATGTTTAGTTTTATATTCATCCTCAGTAACTGCTTTATCCTGTTCAGGGTTGAGCATTTTGCACAGTTTTATTCAATAGTGTCAAATGTCTTTGGTTAAGTTATCTCTAAACCCAAACTGTGAGCTTTGATGCTATATAGTTAAATAAACAGTTTGGGTAGTATACTATATCTCACTGTGAGACCGATTATTTATTTATTTATTTTATCAGAAATTTCATTTCTGTACAATAAAATAATCTCAGCAACTTTAGTATTATAAATGTGATTCATTTTAGTGCTGGGTTAGTGTCTAGCATTAAACTATAGTTAACAATGACATACTGTTCCGAAAGAAAAATAATGACACTTTAGTGGGAAACTTTAGAGAGGTGGTAGATGGAAATCCATATTTACGCACAAAACGCACAAAACTTAATCTCTCTCTCTCTCTCTCTCTCTCTCTCTCTCTCTCTCTCTCTCTCTCTCTCCCCCCCCTCTCTCTCTCTCTCTCTCTCTCTCTCTCTCTCTCTCTCTCTCTCCCCCCCCCCCCCTCTCCCTCTCTCTCTCCCCTCCC
>JAFFST010018842.1:2025-19312 GCA_022414735.1 Noturus placidus | reverse complement strand
CTGTAAAAGCCTCATTGCACGTTATCGCAAACGCTTGGTTGCAGTTGTTGCTGCTAAGGGTGGCCCAACCAGTTATTAGGTTTAGGGGGGGCAATCACTTTTTCACACAGGGCCATGATGGTTTGGATTTTTTTTCACCTTTAATAATAAACACCTTCATTTACAAATTGCATTTTGTGTTTACTTGTGTTGTCCTTGACTATTGTTTAAATTGGTTTCATGTTCCGAAACACTTAAGTGTGACAAACATGCAAAGGAACAGGAAATGAGGAAGGGGGCAAACACTTTTTCACACCACTGTACAAACACCACGAGTAAGTGTCACGTCTGACCTTTCTGCTTTAATGATAATGATATTTGAAATAATATTTAATCATTTAAATTGAATATTATTATTGAATGATGTTAGCTGTTGTACATGAAGGAAAAAAGTCTGTTTAGATCAAAACACTTAGATGAAAAATATGAATAAATAAATAATAATCAGATAAATGTCAAACAAGACTAAGAATAGACTAGTACAATTTGATAGTGAACCATCAATTATTATTATTATTATTGCTATTATTATTATTATTATTGTGTGTATAGTAACTCTTTGTGGATATACTTAATTATCGTTGGAAAGCATAGTGTGTTGTTCTGTGTAATTAGCATGAATTATTAATAGGTTTTCTTGGCAATTACACTAAAATATTTTAGTAATGACATTAATACCACTGTTAAAGTGGGGTCACAGTTTGATGGATACTTAAGTGAGAGAGCAGGAGAAAATAAGGCTGTGGTTCTTAATTGTTTCGAACATACCCTTATCCACACTTTCCACTTCTCTGTGGGTGAATCGCTAGCATCATATTTAGGGCACTGTTAGCTCAAGGCATTTACATCAACATAACTGTAAACTTAATAAGTAGAATCTTTCCCAGCAGACATTGAAATGTGATGCAATTTTCTTCTTAAAGGCAGACAAAGCTGTTTATAAATGTAAATAATCTTTTTAAATGTATTATGTTACAAATCAAGTTTTATATCGCAAATCTTCTAAATGAGTATGACTGCTGACTTGATTATGTTAGTTTACTCCCTAAGCTATTTATCATATATCAAGGGAAGATGACTCATATACAGTACTGTGCAAAAGTCTTAGGCACATGCAAAGAAATGCTGTAAAGCAAACATGCCTTCAAAAATAATGAAATTAAATGTTCCATCCATCCATCCATCCATCCATCCATCCATCCATCCATCCATCCATCCATCCATCCATCTTCTAACACTTACTCCTTTTCAGGGTCATGAGGGAACCTGGAGCCTATCCCAGGCAGCATCAGGAACAAGGAAATTAAAAGTTTCTATAGTCAAAAAATATATAGTATAAATATACTGCAAAGAGCAGTAAACTGTAATAAATGAAACAAAGGCAATATTTGGTGTGACGAATAGTTTAAGGTAGAATGAGTGCAGTTTTATAAGGAAATGAGCTGTAAGCTTTACTGACCATGTTGCAGATCCACGCTCGGTTCTTCTGGAGATTTTGACTGTCGCACTCGCTTCTTATTTTTGCAGAAAAACCCAGCAGCCTTCATTGTGTTTTTTGTCTGAAAATGTATCTTATCACTTAATTTGCTGCTTTCTTTACTGATGTACAAATGCTTAATATTGTTCTGGAAAACTAATGTTTGGAAGTCTAAAATGTTTTTGACTCGATAGTGTAGAAGTTATAAAATAAAAAATCCATTACAAAGTTTTTATTTAAAAAAATAGGGTGCTTAAAACTTTTGCACAGTACTGTACATAACATCTGCGCATGCACACATCCAGCTTCCCTGTGCTATTAATTTATTCTCATTTATGACGTGCTTTTATCCCCTTTTTTGGTCCACATCCAACTGAAAGACCATAGACCATAACCATTTCTTTTCATACTAGATACCTGATTGGAATAGAAAGACATCACTAATGATAGCAGAGTGACGCCAACAGCACAGAAAGGCAAAAATAAAACTCTAGGACACCATTTTTACAATCATACAAATATATTAGTTTTATTCAATAATATCCAATAATATGTCTCCCTCAGACTTTGTGTAAGTTATTATAGAAATAGATACAGATTCTATTGCAAATGCAGGGCTGAGGATGGATGGGGGAAGGTATAATGGATGGGGTCACTCTGACTTATTAAATAGGGATCTTTTTTTATGTGTCCAGTAAATGCCGGTTCATGCATGCTTTTAGAGTATGGTTGCTTTTATGGTTCTTCAATCATGTCATTTTGCTTCAGTCATCAAAGTCTTCAATCAGGTGTCCTTCAAACCTCTTCTAACGGTCCATGGTTATGTTTTTGTTGCCATGTTTTTTTGGAATTCTGATTTATTTTTGTGAAACCAATCCTCACACGTTTCCACTTGGATTGTACTTTTCTGTTATAAAAAATAGTGTCATTGGAAGACTGTTGAACTGTCTTGGTTTTGGAAGACAAGAAAAAAACAAAACAATGTGGCGAACTTTTTAAAATCCATTTTGGAAGACTTCTTTACAGGAATCTGTCCGATCAGAGTAGGTCACACACATGGCTATAAGGTGTGCAGGTTTTAATACGGAGAGGAACAAACAAAACAAGCAGTCCATATTGCTGCGGAAGTTCCAGGTACATATCTGACAAAGGTGAAAAGTCATGAGCTTGGTCATCTTTTGAGAAGTATGGGCTGCTGTTCAGAAAGTCCTGGTTCATTCATTAGACTGCAGGTTTTAGACTACAGTCCCATTTCACACGTTCCCAGACAGGAATGAATCACAGACTTTGCAATATTAGTCACGATGCAGAGGCCTATGTTTACATCAACATGTCAGTATTAATCCAGTCCTTATCAGACCTGCATCAAATAAGCAAGAAAAGAAAAAAGTGCTTATCAGTGACATGGCACATGGAGACCAAAACAAGGCCAGTAAACACTCTAATGGCTTTAGAATTTGAAATCCAATACTTTCTTCTGATACTGAATTATACATTACTTAATGTGGTGATTACAAACAAATTTATTAAACAACATAAAAGGCACAAAAGCACATAGACTTTTACCCACATCAAGAAATCGCAATTCTTAATGTCCCCAACCCTACATGCACTTCACCCATTTCTTCTGTTCTTGATAAAACAGTGTTTCAAGTCCAGTCTTTGCATATCGGAACCTGATTGGCTCATATATTTTATGACATAACACTCATCTTCCACACATCTTCAACACTATCTCGGAAAAACTAATTTCACACTTTGACCAGTCTGCTCACTCAAATGAATTACTCTGAGAGGGTTTAATCATAAAATCCACCTTGTATAATGTTTAGAGTGGCTTTAAATTCATCACCATTATAGAAGGACGATACATTGTGACAGATTTTCACATAAAAAATCACTTTAAAATCTGGAAACAATGGAGACACTTGGGTGTGTACTCCTTCATATCCACATAACCGCAACCGAACATCAAGGAGCGGGAAATAGTAAATTTTCCACAAGGGGAAAACAGGAGAGTGTAATAATTACTTTAGCGCCTGAGAGGAGAGCCACCGCTCAGAGGGAATCACCGTTTAGTTGGACCGTGTGAGGAAGGCGGGATTTTCTTTCTTTTTTTTTTTTGTCTTTTCTGCTGCATTGCAGATGCAGGGCTTGGGCTACACCTCAAACTGACACACACACACACACACACACACACACACACACACACACACACACACACACACACACACACACACACTCCTTCACAATAAGCAACACTCCTCAACCAAGCATCACTCAGATTGGGCATGTTTCCTCTGAATACACTTCATTTAATCTGCTTGGCAGAGCCTGTCTATCCAGGATACAGTGTATAGATTTGTCGTTTGTAACTCTACATGCCTCATTTATCTCTCTCTTTAACTTTCCTCTCTCTCACACACACACTCAAGTGGACACGCACATAAAACATACCAGGAATCAACTGTGTTATACACACCCTATTAATACACTCATTTCCTACTGACATAGAAGCAGAATGAAGACAATAGAGGGAAGAAATGGAACACATGCATGTGAACCCACACACACACACACACATACACACACACACACACACACACACACACACAAATAATTATTTGATGCAGTGTCTGAGTTATGAAGGAATTCCAATAAGGTAGAAATACACAGAATTCTGATAAAGCAGAGAAGAGTTTAGATATTGCAAAGAATTCAATCACCACACATCACAACCTCATAAATAAATAAGCAAGAAAACATTTCCTTCCACAGGGATATGTTTTTTGGATAAGCATCACTGCAAAGTAACTTTCAAAAACTAATACTAACTCATGATAAACGATAATATACATCTTTGAAGAAAAATACTGAATAAAAAATATTTTAAAATGTATAATCTACCAATAAGTAGAAGCTGGGTAACACTACATTGCTGCATATATTGCCTAAATGATCTCATACTACATTTTAGGTAGATTTCATATACACATCTGTCTCAATGTGATCAATGTAAGCCTGTACCTGAAACAGTGCAAATACCTGAAAGTATATTAGTCCTAAGGTTTTTTTTCCAGAAGGTAGTGGAGTATTTTTATCATAATCTGATCTGTTAAATGATCTGAAAGCTGTATTGATCTTTTTTGTCCCCCGGAGAATTTGAAGGAAAAGATTAAAATTGGAGTATTGGGTGTTATTTGAAAGTTTTAGATCATTATACAGGTTTAGATTCAAGTCATCACACTTTTGTTGATGGCGCTGAAGTTATAAATTGGCTGAAACAAATTGCAAGTTGTGTAGTTATTCTTTTTAAAATTTATTTAAAAACTTTTTTTTTGAATTTATTTTCAAAAAATTATGTTGTTTTAAGTTATTACTTCACAAAGCATCACATTGTATACAAACAATAACTTATATTTAATTGTTAATGTTAAATTTAATGAAATGAAAATGAAAGCTGTAATAGTTTGTCACTTTTGTTAACAATGAGTATTTAATTCTTGCATTTTAATTGATACTTTTGACAAACTAGTAAACTGAAAACCAAGTCAATCACAGGGCTGAGGATCTAAAATGGTCCAAAGGTGGTGCTTTGACAGTTCTGGGGTTTGACCGCACAGCCTTTTAGTCACCAGTTTGGAATATTTGCTTCTACTGCCCTTTGAAATATGTTAACATTTCATTCATTGTCTTTGTTATATTGCCTGGCTTTTAGAGTATTTACAATTTGCCAGTAAAAAGATTAATCGTAAAAATCTTATTAATGAACTTTGTCTCCATCTACAGTGCCAAAAATGATCGTTCAGATTTGTTCAACTTACATTTGCTTCCTTCTAGTGTGTTGTTCTGTACTGACCGGTGTACTTTGATTTGAACTTTAAATTGGGTATGCCAACTTCAGTTTAAGTAGATTAATTACAACAGACTGTCACATCAGACTCCAGTCATACATTACATGGCTCTTACTCACCTATTTACTGATCACACCTGTCTTTCATTTTTGTTTACTATCTCTGAATATACCATTTTGTTTACTGATTTTCTTTTGCAAGGTTTCCTTTTATTTATTTCTTTTACTTTGTTCTAGTTTGCCCTGTAGTCTTGTTTTGAGTAATGATTTCCAGCTTCTACTTTATAAATGTGACTGTAAATTTGTGAAATTGTATTAAAAGTATTTTACTCACAACCCCTTCCCACTCAGTTTGTGACAAAATTAAACTGATATAGATACAAATGAACAACAGTTATACAAAATATACCGCCATCAGCACCAATTCAACTCTGAATTCAATTCCACATAACTATTTAGCCATGACTTGAATTTGGCAGTTACTCAATGCAAATGAAAGCACTCAGTGCATCAAATAAAGTGATAATTTGGAGTAGGATTTTGCTGTATGCATATTCTAACACAAAACCTTTTAAATGTTTGCCTATACAAGTTACTTCAACAGCAGCCAGGCATAGGAACTTAATGAAGAACTTCACAATATACAGCAAGTTCTCCCCTCTCTTTTTACCACCACTTCAGATGTTTTGTCCTCAAGCTTATCTTGCTAGAAGAAAGCTGAGAAAATCATGTAAAACATGCAGACATACAGTTAAAGTGATCTCATGAATACAAATTGCTTTCAATACTAATCATTTAGCAGCTAGCTAGTTTATCTGAAACTTTCTCCAGAGTAAAGCATGCAAAGAAATGCAGCTCCTTGTTTAATATAAAGTAATCTCAACCATTCTGAAATTCTCCCACAGCGTTCATATTAGTAGCATAATTAGTATAGATGAATCTCAGCTAGTTGCATAGCCTAAAAACATCTGTAAATCTCCTCTGTAACTGACTGTGGTAGAAATCAGCCTTGGTCTTTAAATGGTCTGATTTGTGAAAGCGTATGCAAATCGCGAGCTCTGCCTTGGGCACATGAGACAATGTGGCATGAGGGAGTATGAGAGACTAAAAGAACAATTTAGCAGCGTAATTGAAGTCATTAATTAGACCAGGCCACTAGGTCTTAATCAGGTTTACCCTCCAAGGCGTCTTTCTTTTTACTTTCAGTTATGAAAACATCCACATACTTTTTTTGTCCCTACTCATCTTTTATTAATTATTAGGAAATTGTTTTGGCCTATTGTTGGTTTATGAAGAGAATATGTGACAAACCGCAGCTATTTGGAGAATAGTTGAACTGAATGGATGAAATTAGCCCTTCAGAGTGTACAGAGGGTTTTCCCCCCTGTATTATAATGTTGTATTGTAAGGCATTTACATAAATAAATTCACAGTTACAAATTCTAAAGCAAGTTTGTATTCGTTGTTTCAATGTCATTCGATTTTATTGTTAACCAGTTTTTCAGTGCAATAAATAAACGCCAGTGATTTCTAAGACTGATGAAGCAATCTATTAACTGATATCTGTTATATTTCCATCAGCTTTCCATCACTATACCTCCCTAATGCAGTTAGAGAAGATTATGGCATTGATCTAAACCACAACATTGCTATTCTATTTTCATCTCTCCAATCAGCACGTAACGTTGGTGTGCTCTATTTGCCTTCCATGTTGCACATTATTTCAGGGTGCTGGATCCTGACTTACTGTATTGTTATTTCAGTTGCTCCAGAACTTTATTACCAAGTTCAACAAGAATTTCTCTCTTAATTAGGACAGACCTTTCTGATTAGTGACTGACTTTCATGGGCAGGGGGAGTGGATCATATTTATGGTTTAAAAGCCCTGTAAGGCAGCATACACACAATTATTAGAGACATTATTAATAGAGAAAATTATTATTATTAGAGATGAAAGATGAAACTGTCACTTGGAAAAAATCTGAATCAAATGAATGTGACAATTTATGCTTGGTTTTCCAATAATTGCCTTTGGTCAAATGTGGTCAAAGATTGATTACAAGGCCATGGACTTGAAGAAAGTGCCAAACTGATTGATTAGCAAATTAATCAGCCTTAAACAGCTTTAAAGAAAAGAAAAGAAAAGTCAAGATGAAATAAAGAGAGGAAGAGGAATAAAGAGAGCAGAGGAATATTACTCCCAGAGCATCCTGACAAAAACCAATCAAAGCAAACGAAAATGATAATGTACCTCAGTTTCCACAGTTACGAGTCACCTCTCACACATACATACACTTTCATCAGTTTTGGTGCTATTGTATATGGGCAGAGAAAGCTTTGTAGCTCCTTGGGGTGGAAATCATTATAGCATTATCATACATAAAGGGGAGAATGTATTACTGTTGTGTGTGTGTTCTTTTGCTCTTTTCTTTTTAAATCAAATTTTATTCTTTATATATATATATATGTGTGTGTGTGTTGGGGGACACAGGCATGCAAGTGTCTTAATGGTACCCTGGAGTACATGGTGGGTTTTTCCTGTGCTGTGGAGTGGAAAATTATCTCTATGTCACAAATTAATCAACCAGCCTAGGAGGCAAGGAGGAGATTACACTTGGCTTAGAGATACAGAAGAAAGACTGCAAAGGATGCGCACAACAACACAAACAGATGCTTCCAAAACAAAATGGCCAAATGTCTGGATCTTCCAGTGTCATATGACGGTGTATGAAACTGACATTGGTCAGACAAAAGGCAAATAAATAAAAAATAAAAATATGTGCTGAATGGTATCACAGCTCATTTCTCTCTTAAAACATACACCCCGAATAACTCAGGGTTCTTATTGCTCAAAAAATTCCCAGGTTCAAACAGGAAGGCGGTAACAGAAGAAGAGGAGTCTATCAGGCCGAGTTCATTGAGCTCCTGCATCATGGGTAATGGCATCAATAATAGGACTGCATTGACTGTTTTTTTCATCCCCATGCCATTTCCCTTTGTATATTGGCAAATGCTCTAGTCTTATATTCTCCGGTCGCTAGGAGGCGCTAGTTTTAGGAGGCAAAGGGTCATTCTTAGCATCGTTGTTGACAGCAGAGTCTGACGTTTTGGCTGTTTTCCATGGTGGTCTCTGCTCACCGATGTCATGCAACGAAGGCTCCCTGTACATTGCCACTACAGACACAGAGAGACAGAGAGGTTAGAAAATATATTTACCAATAGGAATAAGTGTGTTCCATGGGTTGCCTGTGATAATATTTCTATTTATAAAAATAAATGGCAGCAAAGTCATTTCATGTTATGGTTAAGATCATATTTATGGTTTAAAAGCCCTGTAAGGCAGCATACACAAAATTATTATAGACATTATTATTAGAGAAAATTATTATTATTAGAGATGAAAGATGAAACTGTTACTTGGAAAAAATCTGAATCAAATGAATGTGACAATTTATGCTTGGTTTTCCAATAATTGCCTTTGGTCAAATGTGGTAGTACTTAAGAGTAGTTACTATTATACAGTGCATCCAGAAAGTATTCACAGCGCTTCACTTTTCCCACATTTGGTTATGTTACAGCCTTATTCCAAAATGGATTAAATTTATTATTTTCCTCAAAATTCTACAAACAATACCCCAAAATGACAACATGAAAGAAGTTTGTTTGAAATCTTTGCAAATTTATTAAAAATAAAAAACAAAAAAAAGCACATGTACATAAGTATTCACAGCCTTTGCTTAATACTTTGTTGAAGCAGCTTTGGCAACATTTACAGCCTCAAGTCTTTTTGAGTATGATGCAACAAGCTTGGCACACATATTTTTGGGCAGTTTCTCCCATTCTTCTTTGCAGGACCTCTCAAGCGCCATCAGGTTGGATGGGGAGCGTCGGTGCACAGCTATTTTCAGATCTCTCCAGAGATGTTCAATCAGGTTCAAGTCTGGGTTCTGGCTGGGCCACTCAAGGACATTCACTGAGTTGTCCTGTAGGCACTCCTTTGTTATCTTGGCTGTATTCCTAGGGTCGTTGTCCTGTTGGAAGATGAACCTTCACCCCAATCTGAGGTCCAGAGTGCTCTGGAGCAGGTTTTCATCAAGGATGTCTCTGTACATTGCTGCATTTATATTTCCCTCGATCCTGACTAGTCTCCCAGTTCCTGCCGCTGAAAAACATCCCCACAGCATGATGCTTCCACCACTGTCATTCACGGTAGGGATGGTATTGGCCAGGTGATGACTGGTGCCTGGTTCAGGCCAAAGAGCTCAATCTTTGTTCAATCTTTGGTCTGAGAGTCCTTCAGGTGCCTTTTGCCAAACTCCAGGTGGGCTGTCATTTGACTTTTACTGAGGAGTGGCTTCCGTCTGGCCACTCTACCATACAGGCCTGATTGGTGGAGTGCTGCAGAGATGGTTTTCTTCTGGAAGGTTCTTCCACAGAGACACACTGGAGCGCTGTCAGAGTGACCATCAGGTTTTTGGTAACCTACCCGGCTAAGGCCCTTCTTCCACGATCGCTCAGTCTGACCGGGAGGCCAGCTCTAGGAAGAGTCCTGGGGGGTTCAAACTTCTTCCATTTACAGATGATGGAGGCCACTGTGCTCATTGAGACCTTCAATGCTGCAGAAATGTTTCTGTACCCTTCCCCAGATCTGTGCCTCGATACAATCCTGTCTTGGAGGTCTACAGACAATTCCTTGGACTTCATGGCTTGGTTTGTGCTCTGATATGCATTGTTAACTGTGGGACCTTATATAGACAGGTGTGTGCCTTTCCAAATCATGTCCAATCAACTGAATTTACCACAGGTGGACTCCAATCAAGTTGTAGAACCATCTCAAGGATGATCAGTGAAAACAGGATGCACCTGAGCTCAATTTTGAGTGTCATGGCAAAGGCTGTGAATACTTATGTACATTTTTAAAAATTATTTTTAATAAATTTGCAAAAATTTCAAACAAACTTCTTTTATGTTGTCATTATGGGGTATTGTTTCTAGAATTTTGAGGAAAATAATGAATTAAATCTATTTTGGAATAAGGCTGTAACATAACAAAATGTGGGAAAAGTGAAGCGCCATGAATACTTTCCGGATGCATTGTATCATAGTTAAAATGTAATGAGCATAATTTTCATGAGGCACAATAGTAAAATCATTAGTATAGCCTTTATCACAGTTACCATGAAGTAGTAGAGTAAAACTCATGGAAATGGTAATTGTAGACATAGTTCAGAACATTTCACTACTTATTTCATTCAACACAGCCAAGTAACAAAACTCAGTTCATTGATAATACAGTATCTTTCTCCAAAAAGCTCACTATGTCACAATAATCAAACGGTGCTAGTTTGTTTGGAAACCAGTGTACAGAGCTAAATGTTCATGGAAGAGCAGAGAGTCAATCAGATTGCTACTTTCAAGATTCGGAAAAGTGGACAAAAGATATCAGTGCACCTGGGGCCAAGACCACTGTACGTTTTGCATCATAGATCTAGAAGGTTTGCATGAACTTGTACAAGTATGTATAATCCTTAATAAAATCATAGTAAAACATAGGCTATTTTGTTAAATAAAGGCTATACAGTTTAATACTAGTAAACATTCTAGCACACCTTCAATGAGTTTTGGCAGGAAGTGGCCGGCTCCTTTTGTCTTTTTGACACGATTGCCCTTCATGACCTGCCCATCACGGTTGATGCCAATGTACCAGGCTCGCCCAGACTGCGTCTGCCTGTACAGGATGGACGAGTATGTCACGTAGTAGTTTTCAAACACGCACTCTTTGAACTTACACTCTGGCGTGAAGTGTTCCTGTAAGACAAAAAAAAAACACCCCCCCCCCCACACACACACACAATAACCAATTGATTACCAATTGTCTCTTTGCACATTCACTTCAGCATTCTTATTAATACTGCTTCTGCCTTTCTGGTTATTTCAATGCACTCGTAATGGCAGTATGTTACCTTTGCTGTTTGCAAAAGCACCTGAACATGAATGTCAATGATTTTCATCAGATCTGTAAACACAATTGAAAGCCCCTTCTAGTAAGCTGTGAATGCCTTGTCATACATAAACAAATACAAAGGTAAGAAATATCTATTTCATATATAACTGATATAAATACCTACTCCATTAAATATAGGAATAACAGTTAGAGAATCCTGAAGGACAAGCTGCTGTTTACTGTGCTGAATGTAAATGCCGCTGGAAATGTGACAGCACTTGAATGCAAGAGCACTGATGTAGTCACATATGCTCACACATCATGTATATGGGGAAAGAAAAAAAGGCAGCGGACTTTGTTGTCCTTTATTTAAAGAAGTAAACAGAAATGATGGGATGGAAAAAGATGCTGAGAAAGCAAGGTAGGCATTATTTCTGAAACTTGTCAACTCGTCGCTCATAAAATTCAGTATGAGCGGAGAGAATTGCAACAGTGGGAGGAGACCGTAATTTACACTTACACGATTGTGTTGTGGAGTGATTTGGATTAATACATAAGCAAATAATGTTTTTGTGGTACCATTTTTGTGTTTAAATGTTTTTTTGTGATTTTGAACACATATTCTGAAGTTTAACACACCGGAAATGTGAACTTGACTCCTCCAGTCCTTCCATGGCATGTACAAGTGTGTACAATAAGATATGATGTGATCATTATTGTCAGATTTGCCTCATCTTGCATCACAGCATTTTCTATACGTAAACACAGAAGCATATAGACATGTGTGACTCTCACTCTCAAGCTCTCTCTCTCTCTCTCTCTCTCTCTCTCTCTCTCTCTCTCTCTCTTTCCCTCTCTCCACTACTCTTTCTACATGAGGTATTGCATTCCAGTACAGTCACTCAGATGGTTTTGGTCCAGCAGCACTGCACAGGACTAATCGTCCCTCTATGGCCACAAAGTACTGAACACCTTCAATCTGCAAATCCCTGTGGGAGATTGGAGCCTGTCAGTAAGCAAAGACTAACATCTCACTCTCCTCATCCTTCTTCCTCCCTCTTAGCATGCTCGCCTCCCTCTATTTTCTTCTTATTCTCTTCATCCATCCTTCACTTTTTTCTCCCTCTCTTGCATGCACTCCCTCCATCCTCCACCCTGCTGTCATTTTGTAACCTTGTCAGGGAACAAACCAATTTCCAAGATTGATTGTGATCCTTGGTGTGACTGGTGAGCTGAGAAGCTGAATAAGGAGTTCTCTTCTTCTTGTTCTTCTTGTTCTTGTTCTCCTTGTTCTTGTTCTTGTTCTTGTTCTTCTTCTTCTTCTTCTTCTTCTTCTTCTTCTCTCTTTCTGTCTCAGTTGTTTGGAACATGTGCACTGTCAGCAGGGGGATTAATATGTTGTTCAATTGATATGAGCATGTTTGACTTATTAAATTACCCAATCATCATTTCTTTTCATTTATAATATTGGTGAGAACTGTTCTTCAGAGCAAAAGATGCAAATGATGCTTCATTTACTAGAATTACACACACACACACACACACACACACACACACACACACACACACACACACACACACACACACACACACTTCATAATTTGCTTACATTATAACATTTCTGTGTACTTAACAGATTTATATATTCTCTACATGAATCCACTTTGGTCAGTTTACCTTTTACACATTTATCTGTCTATCAATTAAATCTTGTCCTTGGTGTACAACACCTCTCGAAGCAAACATTAAGGGCTTGGGTCCAAGTTTTCTCCCAGCTTTAATTTAGTAATTAAGGAATTACAACAACTGATCTAAACTGATGGCCCACAGAGGACAGACAAAAAAATGGGCAAGAGAGAGAGAGAGAGAGAGAGAGAGAGAGAGAGTAAGATAGATAGATAGATAGATACAGTGATGTGAAAAAGTGTTTGCCCCCTTCCTCATTTCCTGTTCCTTTGCATGTTTGTCACACTTAAGTGTTTCGGAACATCAAACCAATTTAAACAATAGTCAAGGACAACACAAGTAAACACAAAATGCAATTTGTAAATGAAGGTGTTTATTATTAAAGGTGAAAAAAAAATCCAAACCATCATGGCCCTGTGTGAAAAAGTGATTGCCCCCTAAACCTAATAACTGGTTGGGCCACCCTTAGCAGCAACAACTGCAACCAAGCGTTTGCGATAACGTGCAATGAGGCTTTTACAGCGTCCTGGAGGAATTTTGGCCCACTCATTTTTGCAGAATTGTCCTAATTCAGTTACATTAGAGGGTTTTCGAGCATGAACGGCCTTTTTAAGGTCATACCACAACATCTCAACTATGCCACTAAGCCACTATGCCCCAATAGACTGAAACGTTTACATCATATATTTTGACAATAGATAAACAACAATAAGGAAAACCACTACCACAATCATTAGAAAGCAAAAATATTACTAAAAATAAATACAAATAGAAATTAAAATCGAAAACCTTCTTCATCAACTGTACACAGTGTGTGTGAGTGTGTGTGTGTGTGTGTGTGTGTGTGTGTGAGAGAGAGAGAGAGAGAGAGAGAGAGAGAGAGAATGAATAAATGTATGAGCGTGTTGTGTGTGTAGAATGTACAGTACTTTAACATCACACAAGATGGTCCTCTCTATTATGCAGTAAATAGGAGCCTCTGAATAAGTGCCAGAATTCCTGATCTCCCTCTTCCTTTCTCATTAAACACTAAAGGGTCCAGCATGGCCTGTTAAAGTCCAAGCTCCCCTCAGAGACCATCAGTAACAAAGATCCTCTCCAAAATGTGTGTGCAAGTATGATGGGACAGGGACAGGAAGATTATATAAACAAGAAAACAAGAAAGAACGCGCGTGCGAGAGAGAGAGAGAGAGAGAGAGAGAGAGATTGAGAGAGAGAGAGCTTCAGCAGTTCTCAGAGGGGTACTAAGCAAACACACCAAGCTCATTAGGAGTAAAGAGGAGGAATGCTTTAATACAATGCAGCATGACAGCAAAATCTGCATGCTTCTACTTATTTTATTTATTTGTTCCTTTTGGACCCCATCCCACGCTTTGATTTGGTTCATTCGTCATCCCGTTTCTGCCCCTGGTGTCCCGCTGTTATCGTTTCTCTCTATCACTGTCTTGCTTTCTACATCTACATCCACAGGGCAGGCTGTGCGACATCAGTAGTGCTTTATAATATAATGTGTTATAAAATAATAAGACTAAACTAATAGGTGTAATTGGAATGATATATGGGGTTCTGCCCAAAGTTCACAAAAACCAAAAGTAAAAAACTACCATGTGCTCATGCTTATACTCATCCACAGGCTTTCTCTCATTCATCTACAGTACTGTGGAAAGGTTTTAGGCACATGCAAAAAGAAATGCTGTAGACCAATGTTGCCTTCAAAATATTGAAAGTAAATGTTTCTACATTTAAAAATGCCGTAAAGAGCAGTAAACAGTAATAAATGAATTAAAGTCATTATTTGGTGTGAAATAAAAAAAAAAAATAGTAGTCTCATGTAGAATGAGTGCAGTTTTACAAGGAGATGATCTGTAAGTGTTATTGAGCATGTTGCAGAATCAGACACGGTTCTCATGGAGATTTTACATTTACATTATATTTATTCATTTAGCAGACGCTTTTATCCAAAGCGACTTACTAATGAGAGCACACTCACACACCAATGGTAGCAGAGCTGCATGCAAGGTGCTAGCTTGCCATCAGGGGCAACTTAGGGTTCAGTGTCTTGCCCAAGGACACTTCGGCATGGGATCACCCGGGCCGGGATTCGAACCACCAACCCCACAGTTAGTGGATTAGTGGACAACCCGCTCTACCGACTGAGCCACATCCGCCCTGTGGTTTTGACTGGTGCACTCGCTTCTTATTTTTGCAGCAAAACCCAGCAGCCTTCTTTGTGTTTTTTTTTTTGTCTGAAAAGTGTCTCTTATGTAATCTGCTGCTTTCTTTACTGACATACAAACATTTTTCTGTTACATTTAATTTTGTTCTGGAAAACTAATGTTTGGGAATCTAAAATGTTTTCGTACTGACTCCATTATGTAGAAGTCATAAAATCAAAATCTATAACAAAGTTTGCACTAAAAAAGATAGGGTACCTAAAACTCGCACAGTACTGTGTTTTCCTAGATGTAAAACTTTTTCTTTCTAAATTTATTTAATTCCTGCCAAATATAATTGCATTAGCATCTATGGGCAGTAGGTGGCACTCTCTAACACACTGTTCACTGACTCATCAGACTACTGATGAGCCATAAGCCACTATTACAGAACTAAACCAGAGCACTCTCTCTCTCTCTCTCTCTCTCTCTCTCTCTCTCTCTCTCTCACACACAAACACACACACACCTTTACACTGTCAATCATTTTCTGCTTCACTTTCCACTCACAGCTGAGGTTTCCACTAATTGGATTCTGGTCGCTTGGTGTAGGAACTGTATATTAACTGATGCAATAAAGTGCAGATGGGGTTGCACCAATTTTCAGTGCCAGTTAAAGCTGGGTTACAAGGCTCTGGCATGAGGATGAGATTCCTGTCAAACTTTTTGATAGACAGGACTACGAGCCAATTGGAATAGACAAGAGAAGAGAGCAAAAAAAAAAAAAAAAGGGGGAAGCAAAGGAAAGAAAAATAGAATCATTTCTCAATCACCAATGTGTGTTGAAAAAAGGCGATCAAAGCAAGAAGGTGTCTCGGTCAGTTCATTTACATGAACAACAATAATCTGATATTAACCCGATTAAGACGATACTCTGATTAAGAAACTACCATGTACACAGCAATTATTGATTACCTTAATCCAACTTTAAATCATACTCGTAAAGTAAACACAAATCAAATTAAGACAGGTGGAGTACTCCTGTTTTAGTCGCATTATCGACGTGTATTACAGACATGTAAACACCTTAATCACATTATTAACGTTGTGTGGGAGATTTCACCGCGTTTTGCGTAAAAACAAGTACACACACGGCCGTGGTTAAGTGTTTGACGGCAAACAAGAGAGCACGGCTGCGTCCGAAACCACGTACTTACCTACAATATAGTACGCAAAATATATGTATACAGTAGGAAGTGAAATACACGTATCTCAACTATAGCATGACAACTAATTAACTGCACTTGAAGCGTTCGTAAAATTAAAAATAGAAACACCTAAAACTGTATATGGTACCATAACGTATGTTGATACGTGAAATTCTGGAGGGAACGTCAGACGGCGTGACATGTCTCACGTGTGCCGTTAATGAATCTATCTTGTAGGACATGTAAAACGGGAACATGAAAGGAGTATTCTAAAAGCAGCTCATGTAAACACCTTAATCACAATATTGTCTTATTCAGAATAAGGTCAATAATTGTATTATTGCTATTCATGTAAACATAGCCATTGAGAGTCTACATAAAGCCTCGCTTCTTCATTCTGTGTATTTATGTTATGACCATTAGTGCCGTTGCACTTGGTTCCACAAAAGTCCAACATAATTCACCTTTATTACCAGCAAATAATCTGGTGTGGATGCCAAAAATAATGTATACCACGCATGCATGCATACCAGTTAAGCTGGAGTTACAGTAAGGTTTACATTTTTCACTTTTGATATCTCTCCCTAGGCAGTTAAATCAGCACAAGCTAATCATGGACGTGTTTCCGCTCATGTGTACAGAAGAGGACAGTTAACACTTTCCTCAAAGTGCATACAGCTCAACTCTGTGATGTTGCATGATGAGTAGCAGTCTGGAAATATATATATAAAAAAAAATGGGTTTTATTTTTGTTTTTATTCCCATTGGTCTCACTGTCAACTTGTCAGCAACATGTTTCACACCTTTAGGCAGCTTTACATATACACTAATCAGCCTTGACATTAAAACCACCTTCTAATATTACATACAGTGGTGTGAAAAAGTGTTTGCCCCCTTCCTCATTTCCTGTTCCTTTGCATGTTTGTC